>CM072929.1:69677799-69955299 GCA_036971965.1 Nyctalus aviator
GCCTGTCTAGATTCACCATTTTATAAGCCAAGCACAGACTGGAGGGGTTTCTGCTCTCTTACACCATAAGCTGCCTCTTTCTGTTCCCACTGTTTTCCTTCTGCTTTCAGCTACTGTTGACCCAGTGATGAATACCCTCCCAACAGGACTGGCTACAGAGTTTGTGTGGCCTTAGTGCAAAGTGAAAGGCAGGGCCCCTTGACAAAAAATCACTATGACTTTCAAAACGGCACCAGCAGAGCATTAACAAAGTGCACGGCTCCATGCCCCTGGAGCCACCTGCCCCCCGACCTCTTCACTCTTGCCACAGCTCTCCCCCACAACTGCATCTTCCTGGGTTCCAGCCCTGCTTTACCCTCATTTCCTGCAGCCACCTCTGACTGGGGAGCAGTCATCTCAGCTCCTGCTTTTTCAGAGGAACTCCACTTGAAGAGCTTTACCATAATTTCAACTGCACTCAAGGTGCTCGGCAAGGCTACAGTGGACTGCTCTTTCAGAAAGGGAAGCAGCCTGGCCCAGCCAGTGTGGCTCAGTGGTTGAGCACTGACCTATGAACCAGGAGGTCATGGTTCATTTCCCAATCAGGACATATGCCAGGTTGCAGGGCTTTTATACCCAGTGTGGGTGGGGCGTGCAAGAGGCAGCCAACCAATGAGTCTCTCTCATCATTGATGTCTCTATCTCTCTCTCCCTCTCCCTTCTTCTCTGAAATCAACATTTTAAATAGGGAAAATCAGGCATGGAGAGGTTAAATATCTCACCCGGGACCACTGAAACCAGCATGGGTAGGACCTTGGGCTGAGGGATCTGGAGCTCTGTTCCCTGGACTACGTCTGGACTCTCTGCTTAACCAACGTGCCCGCCTATACTTTTCTTTTCACCCCTCATGCAGCAGCCACCATGAAGCCTCTACGGGGTCTTCTGCTTCTACCCACTGGAGACAGCAGGCTTGGTCACCCCCCACGCGTATGTCCAGATCACCAGCCTGGGCTCACAAGCCAGGACCCCATGGACTCTGCCCACTGGGCACCCTGCTCACTGCCCCCCATTCAACCACAGCCAGGCACAGCAGGATGACGGGAGCTAGGGGTGCAGGTTGATGACAGCTCATTTTGTTGTTGTTTTGCTGTTGATTGCACTTCGGTAGAAATGGGTTTTAACCAAATTATTGCAAAGCAGTGAGTGCTGCTCTGGTTTAGGTACCTGCAGCCAATTATGTTTAATGCGAAAGACAACAGCCAGACTGCAATCCGCCAAACACTCGGCCTGTCAAGCACCACTGAGACGGAATATGCTCTCAGACCCAATGGCGGTGGGGGGTTGTGTGTGTGGGGTCCCGCTCTCATCGGCAAGGTGCTGTCTGACCTCCCCCATGCAAGCTCTAGCCCTGCCACTGTCTGCACCATCCCTGGCCTCTGTCTGGCTTATTTCTCTGTGGTTCTCTTCCAGAACAGGAGACAGAGAGGAGGGGGAAGAACCCTGAACTCAACTCAGAGGTCTGACCAGATCGAGAGTTGTAGCTACGCTGTATGAAAAAGAACCCCAGGATGGAATCGGGAGACATCGGGGCTCTTCCCAGCTCTGCCACTAACTCACCTCACTAAGGGCTGAGCTTCATTTGTTAAAATCCGTACAGCAGGGCTATGAGGTTACCTGCCAGCAAGCGCACAGGGAGGATTAACTAAACCACACCATGTGCCTAAGACCACCCCCAAGTGTACCCTCTGACACGTGGAAAACCTATTGCTTTGAGAATCAGAGAAACGGGAAATTTCAGACATTGTTTTTTCCCTCAAAATCCCAACAGTAAAGGTCCCAAACCAGCCATTTGTTCAGCAAGCACTCATGGAATACCCACTGCAAAATAGGTGTTCCTTTGGCTCTGTGGGAGATCTAACACATTGCTTTTCACCCTCAGAGGGTCCAGTATCTGGTGATGAAAGCAGCCCTGTCATTCCCTCGTTTATCTCAAGGGAGGAAACAGTTTGTGTTTATTAAAGACAATTCCTGTCATCATCCCAGAGAAACTAAAAAAATGTGATTTTATGAGGCTCAGATTTCCAGCTACAAAACCCACTCAGCACCCTGCATGCCAGCCATGCTGCAGGCTTCTCTGGGCCTCTCCAGTCGGCCTGTGGTGCGTCCCCTCCTGCCCCTGCTCCCTGCTCCGGAGACTGAGCTGTGGCCTGCAGGGACAGGAGCCCAGGCCTTGTTTGGCCAACTGGGACTCAGGCAGAAGATTGGAGCAAGTGGGTGCTTGTTTTCCTGTTCTCTCTCTGTGGAGTCGCAGTCAGGCTGGCTTTGTCCCTAAGAGGAAGGCACAACTGCTGCAGCCCTGTCCCCACAGTTTCTCTCAGGTCCCTTCAGGCCTAAGGGGTGGAACAGCTCACTGGTGCCCCCGACCCTCTGGGACACTGCCCTCCTTCCTGTGGCTTTCCTGTGTCCCGCCCATATCCTGTAAACCGTCTCTTTATTAAGTCCTCCTCAGATTTCCCAAGTCAGTTATGCTTTGCTCCTGCCCAGACTCTGACGGATACACTCACAGGTGCTAAGCAGCTCATGTTCCAAGTAAGAAGACAGACTAGATCCCAAACACACACTATGTTGCATCACACGTGGTTTAAGAGGGAAGATTTCAGTGTAAGCCCTGGTTTTAAACAGTTTCCCACTCACCAGCTCTGTGAGCTTACACAAGCAATTTCATCTCTAGGAACCTGGGATTCGATGTCTGCGAAACGGAGATAATAATACTCAGCCCTAGAGCTGCTGTGAGGATTGGCTGAGACAAAACATAGGGAACACTTAGTGGGGTGCCTACCAAATAGCAGGTGGTTCTAACCTAGAAAACAGTCTCCTGTTTCCGAGCCACATAGACTTTTCACATTACGCAACACGGTTAGGACTTCTTGGCTTTGGTTTTGGCCAAACGTTAGTCCATCGGCTTAGACCCTCTTTCAACAGCTTCCTTGTCCCTGTCCAGGTGGTGATTCGCAGGCGCCCGCTGGTCTATGTGGTGAGCCTGCTGATTCCCAGCATCTTCCTCATGCTGGTGGACCTGGGCAGCTTCTACATCCCCCCCACCTGCCGCGCCAGGATTGTGTTCAAGACCAGCGTGCTGGTGGGCTACACCGTTTTCAGGGTCAACATGTCGGATGAGATGCCACAGAGCACAGTGCGCACCCCTCTGATTGGTAAGCAGCCTCGGGGTCGCCAGACATTTGTCTTGAATGACTCGTGGCAAAGATTCGCTGCTGCGTTTCAGATCTGGGGAGGGACCCCCGAGACCCCAGCTAACTCCACCTCCTGGTTCCTTCCCTCAGGCATCTTCTTCACCGTCTGCATGGCCTTCCTGGTGCTCAGCTTATCCAAGTCCATCTTGTTGATCAAATTCCTTCACGAAGAGCAGCACAGTGGGCAGGAGCGGCCCTTCTTATGCCTTGGAGGGGACGCCGATGCTGATGGGCTTATAATGGATCGCAGGGCCCATCTTGATGGGGTGACAGGTTTGTGAGAAGCTTTGAGGTCCCGTTCCCACTGATGGAGCACTGGGCTGCATGAGAAACCTGAACCATTGGGTTCTGTGCTGCGTTTGACGTGGCCTTTCTGGGGACTGAAGGCCACTGACTCCTGCTGGCTTCCCAGAAAGTCTCATTTCAGCTTGGAGGTCAGGTCCTCGGTTCCCTTAGCTTGTTTTATTTCCTAAGTGCCGTGTGCACAGGTGCATGCATAACCACACTGTGTGGCTTTGGATTGCAGCTGCTTAATGTGCAAAGGTTTAAAAATCATCTCTGCCACGAAGCTCCGCTTGGGTCAACCTGGGCTGTCCCCAGCTCCGAAAGCCTCCTGTGTGGGTCTAGCCTAGACACCCCACACAGATATGCTCTCTAGGGCTCCCTTCGGCAATTTCACCTCTAGGAACCTGGGATTCCTCGTCTATAAAATGGAGATAATAACATCCAGCCCTAGAGTTGTTAACATCCAGTGCCTAGCAAACAGTAGTGAGAAGTAAATGGTAGCTTCTTCTAGTTATTATAATTATTAGTAATACTGATATTAGTTCTATGTAAAAACTTAAAAGGATTTTTTTCTACATTCTAAACCCCTGAGCAGGTGGGAAGAGATTCCTCGCCCCCAACTCAACCCACTGCCCAGTTTCACCTACAACCTTTCTTGAAGGGGAAGGCTATCAGCCTCAGTGGGAAGTCCGAGGGGCCTGGTTGACTGGGGTGTTCTCTCTCACACAGAGTCCCCTGTCTCTCAAGAGCACCAGGCCCACTCTGGGACCCTGAAGGAAGTCTTGTCCCAGCTTCAATCCATCAGCAAGTACTTCCAAGCCCAGGACCAGGCAGCCCAGCAGGAGGTCGGGTGGTTGGTCCTCCTGGAACGCGTAGACCGACTTCTCTTTCAAGGCTACCTGGTGATGCTGGGACTCTACGCCATCACGCTGTGCTCCCTCTGGGCGCTGTGGAGCCGCCTGTGAAGGCGGGTGTGGCTGGCCTCCATCCATGAGCTCTCACAGCAGGCGGAGGCTGAGAATTTTGTGGGGAGACTAGAGGAGAGGAATGGTGGGTTAAAAGCTCTCCAGCCCCTGCTGCCTCTTTTCATTCAGTCCAGGCATGCACACCTAATGAGAGATTAAATGACCCAGGAGTAATGTAGTCATGATGAAAATGCATAAACAGTTCGGGGCATACAGGGAACAGTGATCCCTGTTAGCAATCTCTTTCAGAAGATTCCTAAGTACATCCAGCACTTAGCATGTATGTTTCCACAGGTTTATTTAAGTGTAAGATCCTTCCATCTCCCAGGCCTGTCTTGGTCACTTATTTAGTCAGTCCTTCAACAAAACCTTTATTGGGTGTCAAATAAATTCTAGGCATTGTATTAAGCATACCAGAAAATACAAAACAGGTTAGTCACAGCTCATCCTTCCTTTGACTGGATTCCTGACCTTGCATCAACCTTCAGTTCCCTTACGTCCAGGTACCTCCCTGCCCTGTTCCCTGGCTCACACTCCATCTCAGCACCCCGAGCCTCTCCACCAGCTTGTATCCCGAAGCTCTTGTCCACTGTGAGTCCATCTTCCTCTGCTGCCCCAGCAGCCAGGGCATCACTGATGGAGGGAAACCAGGAGCCGAGGCTCCCAGGGCAGTCTAGGTCACACAGCCAGCACACACTACGTGCAAGGCACTGAGCTGGGGGACAGGCTCAATGCATGGCCCTTGGGTTCAAGGAATTTATAATCTGCTATCCTGTTTCAGTCTGCTTGGGCCGCCATAACAAAATACCACAGGCCCGGTGGCTTAAGCAAAGCTCTATTTTCTCACAGCTATGGAAGCTGGAAGTTCAAGATCAAAGTGCTGGTGGAGTTGGTTTCTTCTGAGGCCTCTCTCCTTGGCTTGTAGATGGCTGTCTTCTCCATGTATCCTCATGTGGCCTTTTCTCTGTGTGTGCCTGTCCACATTTCCTCTTCTTATAAGGACACAGTCATATGTGTATGTGTCCTCATGATCTATTTGACCTCATGTCCTAATGACCTCATTTAACTTTAATTACCTTTCTTAAGGCCCCGTATCCAAATACAGTCATTTTGTAAGATATAGCATATACATTTTGGGGAGACACAATTCAGCCCATAACTCTGACGTGATTATGGAGGCTGGAAGGCTTGAGACCCTGGGAGAGTTGTAGTCTGAGTCTAAACACAGTCTGCTGGCGGGTTTCTTCTCGGGATAGGTCAGTCTTTTCCTATTAAGCCTTCAAAGGATTGGATGAGGCTCACTTACTTTCTTGAGGATAATCAGTTTTATTCAAATTCTACTGATTTAAATTTTAACCCCATCTAAATAAATAACTTCACAGAAACATCTAGAATGGCACAATGGCCTAGCTAAGTTGACACATAAAATTAAACAACCCCGGTGGCTCCTTAGCTTCCTATCTGTGCCCACAGATCCTCATCCTGAGCAAAGGAGCCCTGATCACGTGGCACCTGGGTAATAATCCACTTCTGGCTCATACTCTTTCGTAGCCAAATCTGCATTGATTCGCCTTTTTTGTGGCAGTTCCAGTGGCTTCACATCCTGAATCCAAAGATTAGAATTCAAGCCTTCCACAACATTTCCCTCCCCCTGCACTTAACTCTTCATTTCTCACTGCTCCCCACGGCAGTCTGTGGTCCAGCCACGCCGACCAGCTGGCCACCTCTTTGGGAGGCCTTCCCTTCCATCTCAGCCTCTCCCCTCAGTTCACTCACCCGAGTGTCACTGAGATCCGGCCCACAGCAGCCTTCTTCCCCCAACTGTTGTCACTTTGTCACCTCATGACCCTTCCCTCTTCTCTACCTTCAGTCTTACATTCCCCGTTTTCCTATTCCCTTGGAATGCTTTGTGGCCGTGTGTGTGTGTGTGTGTGTGTGTGTGTGTATGTGTGTGTGTATGTGTGTGTGTGTACATTACTTGTCAAATAGATCACGCAGACCTAGGACAGTAATCCTGTTTTCTATTTCTAGTTTATCCATCACCTCTGCCCAGGTCCACACAGAGTTTTGCTTATGGTGATTCTGCAATAACTATTACAGAGCAACTCATTCTAGCTCATGGATGATGTACATGTTTCCAGTGTGTCTTCCCAAGTCTGAGGGCCAACACCGACTTAAGGCCAAACACCCAGTCCCTCAGCATTTCTCACTCCAAGGCAGCCAGGGAGTTGGGTTGGAGAGCACAGTGGGCTGGATGACACTCACCAGTCCTAACACTGCCACAGAGGATGCAAAAGTCCAAAGCTGTTTGCTGAAAACTTTTCCAGCACTCAAATTGCCTTTTAAAAAAATCTGCCTCCCTCCTTCCCCCTGCCCCCAAAGAAAAAGAATTTAAATTCAAACAGCCTTTACCTGCATCCTCTCTCTCTCATTACCTCCCAGTTAGTGCTCAATGCCAATTGCCCATGAAATTCCACTGCTGCTGTTAATGAAATGAGGAGCATAAGAAGTTTGTGAGCAGGAAGTGTCCATGCAAACCTCCACCTGTCTCCCTCCTCACTTCCTACTCTGTGCCACTGGCTTCCTCCGCCTCGGCCTGCTCAGTTAGCCTCTGAGTCCATCCCTTCGTCTCCCTCCACTTCCTCAGTTGCTAGAGGAGGAAAAAGCCGGTGGCGAACTCCCCACTATGGAGTCTCCTTCCTTTCCATCCGTGTCTTGGAGAAAGCACCTGATTTTGATTGTGGTTCCACCACTGTCTATTGAGGGACCTCAAGCTTGACTTCTCGGAGCATCAGCTTTCACTATTTGACAGTGGGGCTCTACCCACATCACAGAATTTTAAAGATCAGCATGAAGCAATGTATTCAACAGCACTTTGAAGAGTAAATAATACATGGCAAAATAAAATACCTGCATGCTATGAGCAGATGGGTTCCAGGTTTGAGTCTTTGTGGGCTCCCGTTCCAGCCACCTCTATCAGAGTCCAGTTATTGTCTCTGGTACTTCCCGAAGCGCTTTATTTCCAAGGTCGAGGCTGAAGCCATCACATGCCTCCTTGTAGGGGACATCAGGGGAGGGGGGCTGCCAAAGGGACTTTCTATCCCACTTCCATCACAGCTCCTTCCTTTGCTCCCTTCCCAAAGAAGATCTTTCAAGCCCTGGCCGGTGTGGCTCAGTTGGTTGAGCATCATCCCATGCACAGAGAGGTCACTGGTTTAAATCCTGGTCAGGGGCACATGTCCAGGTTTTGGGATCCATCCCCAGTAGGGGACATGCAGGAGGTAGCATCTCTCTCTCTCTCTCTCTCTCTCTCTCTCTCTCTCTCTCTCTCCTCCCCCCCCCCTCTTTCTCTAAACTCAATTAAAAATATTTTTTAAAAAGAACATCTCTCAGGTTTTTTACATCAGCCTCTGAGAAGCAGCCCTTTGGAGTGAAGACTGGCCGATAAGCTGGGCTCCAGTGTGGCCTCCTCTGTTCACGTGCCAAGTGATGCTGATGTCAGCACGGCCAGCAGGCCAGGGCCAGCTCTACACCGGAGCACTGCCGTTACTAACAAGTGGCACCTGGCTGGCGTGGCCCAGTGGTTAAGCATTGACTATGAACCAGGAAGTCACGATTTGAGTCCTGGTTAGGGCACATGCCCAGGTTGTGGGTTTGATCCCTAGTGGGGGGCGTGCAGGAGGCAGCAGATGAATGATTCTTTCTCATCATTGATATTCCCATTTCTCTCTTTTTCTACTTTTCTCTCTGAAATCAATACACACACACACATGCACACACACACACACACACACACACACACACAAGTGGCATGAAAGTCCTCTTCCTGGGATGGTGTCCCTCCATCATGGGAGGAAGACGGGGTGCCAGGAGCCCATGTTTACACAGCAGCCGTAGCTCAGACCCTCCGCATGTTTATAAATCTCATGTGGCCTATTTATTTCTTGGGGGAAGGAAACTGAGGAACAGAGCAAAACCGGGATTCTCCCAGCTGTGAGTGCTCCTACCATCTGCTGCTTCCAGAGTCTAAGCGGCTCAGCACTCACCGAGAAACCACAGCTCCGATTGGGGATTGGGGATGCGGGTGCCTGGAATAGCGGCCATTAAGCACGGCCCCAAGCTAGACGGGCGGCCTCTGCTCGTCCTCATGTCTCAGAGTAACTTGCCGGGGCTGCGGCTTCTCGGAGTCTCTGCTGCCTTTCGGGTGACCGTTCGAGGGTCTCGCTCTCCCCAGACGGCCCCTCTCCTTCCTGGTTGTGCAGAGGAGAGGAGCTTCGGTGGGGAAGGAGCTGTGCTCTCGCCTCTTCCCGGTCTAGGACACAACCACCTGCAGGGTCTGCTGTAAGCCTGGACAGGTCAGACCAGGAAGCAAACGGGAGAGCTGCGGGCATGAGAGTGCAGGGCAGAGACCCTCCCTCAGCACAGGGCTCCCGGTCCCCTCACTTCTCAAGGATCCCCTGGGCCCTGAGGTGTCTCACAACTCCACATCTTGGGCTTGCGGGGTCAGGAGTTTCCCCACCAGTTCCTGGATGGTGGATGGTCACCGCGGGGCAGAGGCCTTGGTGCCATGTTCTCTCCAGGAAGGCGGTGCCTCCCTCCCTGCCAGGCCAGGCACCTCCCTGCCCTGTTCCCCGGCTCACCCTCCATCTCAGCAGCCCGAGCCTCCCAGCCTGTTATTTACCTGCGAGGGAGGCAGTAAGAGCTTCGTAATTAGCAGAGCAATAGCACGGAAGCTCTTATGAGCAGCCTCACCTCGCCACACTCTGGTGTCTGTAATTGAAATGACCCCCGCCGGCGGCTAGATTGGGGGACTGAGCAGCCCAGTGTGCTGCCCGGCCCTCCCCTGTCCTGTCAGGGGGGTGATGTAGTTAAGTTTGTGCTTCATTTGGCAGAGTCAGTAAAGGGGAATGCAGGAGGGCCCCGCAGCGGGGGGAGGGACTGCTGGACAGGGGCAAGCTCTGTGACAGCCTCAGACTCCAGATCTGGAAGCGGGGGGAGGGGAGGGGGGTGAGAGGAGCCCCCTTGGCCTCCTTACCTCTCCCCCGGCCCAGTGCCAGGCTCCAAACCCAGGAGCGCTTCCGGGCCCAGGGGGCTCATCAGCTCCTCTCGGTGCCACTGGGGAGCAGGCTGCCTGTGGTCCGGTCACCCAGCGAACTCCGGTTCGCCCAGACTGCACTCCGGTCACCCAGCGAACCCTCATAGGAACGCTCCAGACCAAGAGCAAGGAAATCCAGGTGCTACTACGGACAGTCCTTTTTCTCCCCACCTCCTGGCCCATCCTTGGCCCCTCGGCTCCTCCCCTCACAAGCTCCTCCTCCACCGAATCCCACCTCCTACAGCTTCTTCCCACCATGTGGTCCTTGAGCACCAAGACGGAATTTGGTCAAGTTTCACAACAGCCCATGTTTGCCTATATGCTGCTTGCTCCCTCCTCTTCCCTGCCCGCGTCCTCCTAGGGACCTGTGCCACCACCCTGACCAAAGGACCCTTCACTGCCGTGCTCTGCTTACGTCTTCCTTCCCCAACACGATGCACAAAACCATCAAAATCCCTCCACGTACGCCAATTCCCAGCTATCCTCAGTACTAAGTGGTGGGAGCGGTCATGCCAGATCCTCATCTGGGCACATGTATCCCCAGAAGGGCACAGAGGTGTGCCAGGTGCACTCAGAGGCCCAGAATGCACCTGGCTCATAGATCTTGAATTTTACTCAATGTGATTTTATTAGAAAAATTACTAACTTTCCCATGAAAACAAATACTGATATATTTTGATGAAGAAACAAAAAATTAGAGTTAAGATAAAACTTAAGACTGCATGGAAGTGGGGCGAGTTCTTTAGTTGTGCTCCTGCCTCTGCTTCCAGGACAGCGGGGCCCGCCAGGCACTGGCCAGTCACTGCGCTCCCACAGTCAGAGCATTGAGCACTGGTGCAGCAGGCGGTGGAGCCGGCTCTGTGCGTGCCACCGAAGAGAGAGGGTGAGGAGAAAGGAAGGCCCTTCCACTGCCCCTCCCCTGAGAGCAGACACCCTCTTTTCTGGAGAACCCAGTTGCCAGCACCACAGCCAGGTGCCTTGTTTTCCTGCAGCACCCCCCACTGCAGGGGCAAACCCCGAGCCAGCTGGCCTCTGTGTCCTGGCCTCAGTGCCTCCAGGGACCTCTGTGGGAACCCCTCTCCATGTGTGATGTACAGACATAGCCCCTTAGTTCAGCCAAACCCGCTCCTCTCCCCAGAGCTCACTCTGAGAACATGGGCGGAGGCAGGCCTGACACTCATCCTTCCTGATCTATGGCACCTGTGCCAGCCTGGCCCAGAGAACGGCACAGGGTTTAGATGAAGGAACATGTGCCCCCGTTCCCAGCAAGCTGCAGTGGGGAGGCATCTTGCTGCCCTCTCCCATCACAGCACTGGGTGGGTGTGGGGAGGGAAAGAGCCCCAGGTGACAGGGTAGGCCGGCTGCTGCCGCCAACCATTACCCTGAGCCGCTCGCTAAAGCCGGCATTCTGTCTCCTCTTCAGTCCCCAAGGTTGCCCAGTGCCTGCTCTTCCCGCCACCTTGTCTCAGCCCCGTCCCCAGGAGGGACCAAAGCTCTCTCCATCAGACCTGGCCCTGCTGGTGAGCTTTCAAGTGCCCATTAGCTTTTATGGGCGCTGCTTGCAGGACTGCGGGAGGAGATGGCTCTGGGGCTGCAGGCCCCCCGGTCTCCCTACAGCCTGCCCATCCTTCCGGCCACTCACCCTCCCTCTTGCCTTTCAGCTGCCAGGACACTCTCCTGACACCTGGACTTGCCGCTGGGGTACCGGGCAGAGCCCGGGCTTGCCATCGTGGCTTTGTAGGCCTGGGGTCTCCAGGCCTCTTTGGGCAGCAGGGTGGGCATGTGTGTGGGCATGTCTGATTGAGGTGGTAACTCAAAGCTGGAGATGAACGAACCAGCTCGTTCAAAGCTCTCATGTTGTAGATGAGGCCGAGAAAGGATAACAAGAAGCCCAAGATAATAAGACGGTGGTAATGATGCTGATTACTGAAGCCACTGCCTGCGGGTTCCAACATTGTGTCTAATGTGGCCTACAGTAGGGTAAACGTGTAGATGCAGAAACCAAGGCCCAGAGAGATTAAGTAACTTGCCTTACATCATGCAATGAGTAAGTGACAGAGTGGAGTTTGAACTCAGGGTTATCTGACGTAATATGTAGCTTTGCTAATGTCCAGATGCATCCAGTACCGCTAGTGTTTAGAGAGGTGATGATAATAAGTGCCTCTCTGTCCCAGGGAGCTGTGGCAGTTACAGGAGCTGTGGGGGTGGGAGCCACAAAGACATGAAATTATTACTCTCACCAGCCGAGCCTGAGGAGACCTGGGGTCTTCTGCTCCCCAACGCAGCTTGAGGTTTGTCCTGCTGTAAAGATGCCCCACCTCAGTGCCCTCGAGGGTCCTGGACCAGAATCCTGGGGACCCCATCTGCTCCCAGCCCTGCCTAAAGAGAAGCACTCGGCTTGGTGGTGACAGATAGAGCTTCGGAATTCGGAAGGCTCCCATGAAATGAGAGAACATGCTTTGCAAAGCGCTGCTGCTCTCTGGGCTCTTGGAATCACCTCCAGGGGAGCCAGAGGCGACGAGTGTCCAGGATGACAATCAGGGGCCACAGTAAAGGTGCATATGTGACTGTGTCAGCAAATGGGCAAAGTGCTGGACACCTCTGGGGGCCTCTTCACTGAGGGCTAATCATGCATCTGAAAGCAGGAAGCCAGAGGGTCCTCTTGGGGAAGCTACTCCAGGCCAGCAAGGCACTTCAGGGCCTGGTTCCGGTGTTTGGACAGCTCCAGAGGAGACAGAAGTGGGTGGCTCAGCTCGGAATCACACTCCGGAGGAGGAAGCTATCGGGGTGAAATCGCTCCGGAGGTTGCAGGGTCCTCTCGCCCCAACCTTGGTTTCTGAGGTTTTGTATGATGTGAGAAAACAGACCCGAGTTTGTGCCTGAGGAATGGTGTGTGTTAGTTTCACGTGGCTTATTACCACAAACTTAGTTAACCATACAGATATATTCTCTTACAGCTCTGGAGGTCAGAAGTCTAAATTCAGTTTCACTGGGTTAAAGATGTTGGCAGGACTGGTTCCTTCTGAAGGGAGAATTCATTCCCCAGCCCTTTCAGTGTCCAGTGGTCACTTGCATTCCTTGGTTTGTGGCACCTTCCTGTACCTACAGGGCTCACCATTCCAGTTTCTGCCCCTGTCTTTCTCCTCTCTGCCATCAAATGTCCTTATTCCATACTCTTTGCTACAGAGCAGCAAAGACATGTCATGTAATCCATCCATCTATCCATTAACAAATGTCTGTTCACACCTACTGTGTCCTGAAGGAGGTGATTCAGAACTGGGACTTTGCCAGGTTCTCTGAGTAAGACATTCCCCCAACAAATGTTGATTGAGCCCTACTAGGTATCAGTCTCTATGACAGGTATTTGGGATACGAGTACCTATCCTATATAATAAAGATGTAATATGCAAATGGTCATTAGGCTGTGAAGTGTAACGACCGGATCATGGATCAGCAGAAGGGTGGGGCATTGAGCTACAAGCCAACGGAGACCTACAGGAGCGGGCAGGGCAGCAAGCTATGAGGGGGGTCAGGAGGAGGTGGGGTGGAGGAACTATAGGAAGGTGGGGCAGCAGATGGAGATCTACTGGAGGATGGCAGTGAGCTACTGGCGAGCTACTGATGCACAGATTTGTGCAAAGGGCTACTAGTACTCTGTTTCCCCGAAAATAAGACAGTGTCTTATATTAATTTTTTCTCCCAAAGTTGCGCTAGGTATTATTTTCAGGGGATGTCTTATCTTTCCATGCACTAGGTCTTATTTTCAGAGGATGTCTTATTTTCAGGGAAGCATGGTAGTAGATAAGGCCCCCAAAGCTCCTGCCCTCATGGAGCTACCATTCTATTGGTGGAGACAGAGAATAAAGAATCAATGTAAGTCAGTCATGTGGAATGACACGAACTGATGGGGTCATGGAAAACATAAAGAAAATAGGGCAGGTTAAGAGGGGTAAGACCAGGACAAGTGAGGAGACTAATGAGTAGTCAGAGTGGCCCTCATTGAGCAGGCGAGACTTTGCAAAGATTCAAAGGAGGTGAGGGGAATTAGCTACGTGGCCGAGAGCTCGAGGCAGAGGGAAGAGCTAGAGCGAAGGCTGTAAAGCAGAAGACACCTGGTTTGTTAGGCACAGGAAGAAGGCTGGTGGACTAGGAAAGACTCCATGGAGCCAACCAGGCCAAACCCAAAAAGAAAAAGAGAAGATAAAGCAGCTCCAAGTCTCTAAACTCTCTGGTTTGGTTCTCTGGGAATTCTCTGAATGGGCGCCAGTTCTGTGGTTAGGAATTGCGTGACCTTGCTGATGTCACTTTCCCCCTGAGGTTCACTTTCCTTGCTTTAAATTATGCCATCCATTCATGTCCTTCCTTCATTCATTCACTCATTCACTCACAGAACTCTATCAACCACCCATGAGGTGCCAGGCACAAGGCATAGCAGGCTCCAAGGAGGGTCATGTGCAGTATATGTCCTCCCTGCCCAGCCCCCCCCCCCCCCCCCCCCGATCCAATTCTCTGCTGCAATACTGAGGAGCGTGGCCTGCCAACAAGAAGGCACGATGGTGGAAGGACTTCTTCTGAACACACCCAAAGGACAGCACTGAATGGGTAGAAGTTTTAAGGAAACCAATCTGGGGAACAAAATAAGACAAATATCTGCAAAAATATAGCAGGCTGTCATGGGAGGTCCTCTCGTCCTTAAAGGTCTGCAAGCCAAGCCGGAAAGGTAATTTTCTGGGGATGTGAAAGAGGTTTGGGTATTGAATGGAGGCTGGACTAGATGGTTTTAAGGACTGAGGGGGTTTTCTTTGATATCTCTAACTCTAGGTGATATTGATTTGAAAGTAGATTATGCCTAAACACCGTAGTATGGGACTCTGGAAAATTCTCTGAACTGGACACTAGTTCTGGGGTTAGGAATTGCATGGCCTTGCTGATGTCAGCAGGTCCAAGGTGAGATGTGTTGAGAGCCTTGCTGATGGACAGACTACTTTCCCATAGATGCTGAGGTGAGGGACACAGTGGCCCCTGGAAGCAGGAGGGCCATGTGACTCCTCAGACAGTCCTGCCTCTCCTCTGCTTCTTAGCTGAGTCTTTCCTGTGAGGGCTCACTGTCTGCCCTGCATTAGGAGCAAGGCTGGGATTTCTCTCGTGCCAGTGCTGCCCATGTTGTCCCACCTCTCTGCTCACACAAGACCACAGCCTCTGTGTCCGAGAGTCTTTGCTCTCTCTAGGCAATGGCAGCTCAGGGGATACAAATGTTACCTGTTCCAAGGAAAGCATTACTGCACAGGGCTGCCAGTGCCCAGCATCAGACCCGAGTCATGGCAGCGGTGGGGCAAGGACAGTCTGCAAAGTACATCCCCCGCAGCAGGGAGGCAGCCACAGACCCAGCTCCTACCTCAGTTCCCAGGCCCCCGAGGAACCAGGAGGGCTCCCCAGCATGTGGATTTCGCTAAATACTGGTGCCTCTAGCCTAGTGCCACTCATTCATCCGCCCAACAATATTTATTGTGCACCTACCTTGTGACAGATACTCTTCTAGGTTCTGGGGATTCAACAACTAACAAGACAGATCCAAATAAATGGTGTTGGGAAAAATGGATATCCACAAGCAAAAGAATGAAACGGGGCCCCTAACACCATTCACAAACATTAACTCAGAATGGATTAAGGGCTTACATATAAGACCTGAAACCATAAAACTCCTAGAAGAACACATGGGACAAAAAGCTCTTGACATTGATATGAACCATCATCTTTTGGATATGACATCAAAAGCAAAAATAAACAAGTGGGACAACATCAAACCGAAAAGCTTCTGCACGGCAAAGGAACCATCAACAAAGTGAAAATGCAAAGTATGAAATGGGAGAAAATATTTGCAAGCCATATATCTGATCAGGGGTTAGTATATAAAATACATAGTGAGCACATACAATTCAGCAGCATAACATAATAATCTGACTTAAACATGGGCCAAGGACCTGAATAGACATTTTCCCAAAGAAGAAATGCAAATGGCCAGCAGGTAAGTGAAAACATGCCAACATCACGAGCCATCAGAGAAGTGCAAACGTAAACCACAATGAGCTGTCACCTCAGACTGTCATAAATAAGAGAAGAAACACATACTGGCGAGAACATGGAGGAAAGAGAAGCACTCTTGTGAATTGTAAATGTAAATTGGTAGAGCTATTATGGAAAACGGTATGGAGGGTCCCCAAAAAGTTAAAATAGAATTCCTTATGGCCCAGCAATCCAAAATTTGGGCACATCTCCAAAGGAAACAAAGTCAGGATCTTGAGATAGCTGCACTCCCATGTTTACTGCAGCATTCTCCACAGAAGCCAAGATAGAAATGGACACAAGAGAAGAGTCTGTCCATGGATGAATGGATAAAGAAAATATGACATATCTCTACCTAGAGATATAGGTATAATAGGAATATTTATTATTCAGTCACACACAAAGGGGAGATCCTGATATTTGCAACATGATGCTAAGTGAAGTATGCCAGAGAAAGATAAATACTATATGATATGACTTATATGTGGAAATTTCTTTTTTAAAGTGAAACTCAGAGAGGCAGAGGGTGAATAGATGGTGGTTGTCAGAAGCTGGAGGAAATGGGACAATGTTGGTCAAACAGTACTCGTTTTCAGTTGTAAGATGAGTAAATTCTAGGGATCCAATGCACACACAGCGATTATGGTTAATAATAGTGTGTTGGCCCGACTGGCGTGACTCAGTGGTTGAGCATTGACCTAGGAGGTCACAGGTTCAATTCCTGGTCAGGGCACATGTAGCCAATCCATGATTCTCTCTGATCATGGATGTTTCTATCTCTCCCTCTCTCTCCCTTCCTCTCTGAAGTCAATAAAAATATATTTTAAAAAATAATAGTACTGTGTTGTTTACCTGAAGTTTGCTAAGAGAATAGATCTTAAGCATTCTCTCTCACACACACAAAAGATAACTATGTGAGGTGACAGATATGTTAATTCATGCGATTGTGGTAACCATGTCACAATGTATCTGTATATCAAATCATCACCTTGTACACTTTAATATGCATGATTTTATTTGTCAGTTATATCTTAATTAAGCCGAGGGGGGAAATAATCCTTGCCTTGGTGGAGCTTACATTCTCCTGGGGAGAAACAGATACTACACAAGGCAAATAAACAAAATATATAGTATGTTAGATGGTGGCATTGCTATGGAGGAATATAGGAGTGTTGGGCGTGTGATTCAGGTATGTTGGTCTGAGAAGGTGACATTGAGAAAGTTGACAGTCAAGGTCACAGATGAGCTGTTCATTTCCAGTTCTCCCCGCCCCTCTCTCCAGGTCCCGTCCTTGGGCTGCTGGGACAGGCTGCTGTGGAACATCCAGGTTTTGTTGCTGTGCCTGACTGACGAGAGTGTTCACAATCATTAATGAGTGTTCACTCATTAATCCTACGGATCCCTTCTATGTGTAAAGGGGAGGAAACAGCAGCTTTGGAGCATGTACTACCGAATGTCCTGGGCGCCCTGCTACATGCTTTACAGCCATCATTTCATTTCATCCTCATCATGATCTGTGGGTAAGCGTGGTTAGGCCCACTTTAGACATGAGAACACTGAAGTTAGCTACTTTTTTTAAATTGACAAGAGGGGGCATGGAGGGTGGGAGAAAGAGAGAGGAAGGGAGAGGAAAACAACGTGAGAGTGAAACATCTATCTGCACGCACCCAAGACCTTTCAGTGTGTATGGGAAGATGCTCCAACCAACTGAACCATCCAGTCAAGGCTGCTTTAAGCATCTTGACCAAGACAATGTAACTAGTAAGAAGCAACTGAAATTTGAGTTCAAATCAAGTCTAACTCAAGAGTTAGACTCTTGAGTTAGACTTGATTTGAACTCCCCCCCACTCCCCCCATAACACCATAAATTATCTATATTATAAAAGGCCAGTGGCCGTAACACCGTAACAGTGTAACAACCAAACCACTGGTCACCAGGAGGGGCATGGAGCCCTCCCCCAACCCCACCTCCCATCCTCCCACCACTCCCCCCACCATCCCCCCCACCCAGGGGCAGCAGCAGTGCTGGCAGGACATCATGGGGCACCAGCAGCGTCCTTGGAGCATGTGAGGTATTGGGGCGGAGGACATGGCCCTGATGGCAGGCTAGGCCTAGGGGACCCTACACTTGCACCATTTAATCATGCACTGGGCCTCTAGTGTTTTTTATAATTGTCTGTATGATGGGGAAGAGGGAGCAGGTATCAGAATATCTGGGAGCAGGGACACATATAAATCAAACCGAGTGATGCTGATATTGCCTTTCTCATACCAGATTAGTACTTGCTGAACTATATCATTCTTTAAAAAAAATCCTGTACAAAAAGGGGGGGAATGGGGGACATCTGTAATACTGTCAACAATTTTTTTTAAAGTCCTATGGATTTAGTAGACAGGTGAATTTAGTAGGCAGGGACATTATTCCCGTTTTATAAGTGATGAAACAGAGGCATAAGCAGTTTCACTGGTTTATCCAAGGCCACACAGATAGTTTTCAATGGAACCAGGACTAGCATTCTTCCCATTGCTCATTGTTAAAAACTGATTTAATGTTTTGCATAGGTAATAGGTTTACATGGTACAAAATTTAAAGTTAACATAAAAACATTCAAACCTGTAAAGAATTTTTGTGAGTTTATTTGAGCCAAAATGTCCACATATGCTGGGAAGCAAAACCTCAACGAATTGAGATAATGCTCCAGAGAATGGTGGGTTACATCTAGACTATTATTTATACATTGCAATCAAAGGAAGGGATGTAGGTTACATGAAATCCATGGGTGATAGACGAAAGCAAAGCAGGGAAACCCCTGGGATTGGGTAAAAAATAAAATGATAGACACATACTTACAAGGGTTCAGGAACAATGAAGGAATTTGTGGTCTCTGTCCTGTTGCCCAGGCACAGTAGGTTGTGCCCCAGGAGGTCCAGAAAAAGGAAGTTACAAGTTACACAGACATTTCAAGGGTATATTATTATAGAAGCAAAAAGACAGATAGGCTCAGTTAAGGTAAAGGTTGACCTTATAAGAGAAGATTCCAGCCTAGGCCATAACTACCCACCATCACTGCTTTTAGTTAAAGATTCATTTCAGACTATCCTTTGTGGTCTGAGTTTGCAAGACCGCCATGCAGGCCTGCCCTGAGCCTGTCAGGTCAGCATGTGGCGCCTTTCTTCCACAAAAGGCACAACTGGTAGATGAAGAAAATAGATCTCTCTCCACGCTGGGTCCTCCAGATCCATCATTTTATTTCATCCTCGCCAGGACAGGACCTGTGGGATCAAGGTGCTCATAGCTAACTTAGACAAGAGAACACTGAAGTTCATTACTGGTAACAGGCAACAAAAGCAAACATAAACTGCCGAAACCGGTTAGGCTCAGTGGCTAGAGCGTCGGCCTGCTGACTGAAAGGTCCCAGGTTTGATTTCGGTCAAGTGCATGTACCTTGTTTGGGGGCACATCCCCAGTGGGAGATGTGCTTGAGGCAGCTGATCAATGTTGCAGGAGGCAGCTGATTGATGTTTCTAACTCTCTATTCCTCTCTGTAAAAAATCAATAATATATATATATATATATATATATATATATTTTTTTTTTAAAGCAAACATAAACCAGTGGGACAACATCAAACTAAAAAGCTTCTGCACAGCAAAGGAACCATCAACAAAGTGAAAAGACACAACCATTAAGTTTTTGTTCTTTCCTCCCAGTAGGTCTCCTCCTATGACTTTCTCACTTCTTACTCCTATAGAAAAGGAGACCACAGAGTCAGATCTCACAGGGGCTGCCCTTGCTCCGTGCAGGGTTCCAACAAGGCCTGGCCACCTATTAGCTGAGTGGCCTTGGAAAAGTTTCAGTGTTGTGATTCTTCGTCTATAAAACAGAAATCATTTCACCTTCCACAGGGTTTCAAAGAGAAGGAGAGGACAGGCATGGACGTTCGTTTACAGCACTCAGTGATGTGTGTGCGAGGGCGAGTGACTGTCACTGCTGTCCGCCCCTGCATCCTTCTCTCTGGAGGGCCCAGAGCCGGCCACTGCGTCCTCGTCCCTCTCAGAGGCGGTGGGGAGGACAGACAGGACATAGGAAACGTTTCTACAGGATGAAAGGAAATTAGTCCAATTTTACCAAGTGCACTTAAAAGTTAGATATTAGAAGAAACTTGGTTTTAAAATCCCAAAGGGACTTGTGAGGTTCCTTTCTTTGAGAATTTCTCAGAAAATTCTAATAACAACATATTAAGATGCTAATATTCCCAGAAACAAGGGCATAGGGATGGATGGAAAGACCTTTCCAGTCCTTTCCTCTCTGGAAATTAGAATTCAAGTAAGAGAGACATTTAAGCCGAATTATCTTCTGTCCCAGGTCCAGCACTGGGGTGGCCACATGGACTAATGGCCACTCGCCGGCAATGAGATGGCCTCTCTGGTCCCTTCCTTCCTGAGTTTAGTCATTCTCTTGAGTTGGAGAGAAATCTAAGCCCAGTGACCTTCTGTGCCAGGGTCCAGCTTCCGGTGAACCAGATGGGCTACTGACTCATCACTGGCACCATCAGGCCTGACCTTGGCGACCAGCTTGCTAACACCGGGAGCACTTCCCAGTGACCTGCCCTGGACCCGCCCTGGACGGGGCTCTGCTGTTTGGGGCACAGAAAAAAGGGTTCCGCCCTCAAGGAGGTTGGAAAGCTGGCCTTTGAGAGAGATTTGGGGAACGGGGTGGGGCCAAGTGTCCTGTCGTGGAGGAGACATACTCAGGAGGCTAGAGTGTCCCTTCGTGGGCACCTTCAGGGACTGGAGGGGAAGGCGGGGAAGTGGGGGATGAAGGGCAGAGTCCCTGCTCTGCTGTTCCTCATGCCCGAGGCCCCTCGTGGCTTGAGGGGAGGGTGGCCACCTCCCTTATGAAAACAAGTCCCCACGAAGGTCTCCAGGCAGGAGGTCACCGTGCTTGTCTCTCTCTCTCTCTCTCTCTCTCTCTCTCTCTCTCTCTCTCAGACAGTTGCCACTGCCACCACACTGGGCTACACAGGAGCAAAGTCTCCCCTCCGTGTGGAGGGTGAAGGCTGGAAAGTCGGACATAAGAACACACTCAGGGACAAGACGGGAGACGTGGACTGAACCAGAGGCCCCGTTCTCCAAGGCCTGTCCACTCCTTCCCCGGAGTCCTGAGAGACCAGCACAGCTCCCGGCCTGAGTCTCTTCATTCCTTCTCCCCGCCTGTCTGCATGTGGGACGTGGCAACAGCAGCACCCACCTTCCAAAGACAAGACCTCAGACATCTTGCCCCTGGGGGCCAGCCCCGAGGGAAGAACCCCGTTGTGATGCTTACTTCCCGATCTTATCCTGTCTGCTTAAAAGGCTAGAAAAGGCCTCTTCCCCAGGTGACAGGAGACAAGAAATAACCCCAGACTCAGCAGAGTAATATCACCCCCCCAAACTCCAGCATCGCCGCCGGCCACGAAGAGGCCCACGGAAGCCAGGTTCCCCGTGAGCCCCATAGCTGGGCACGGCTTTGCTGGGACCAGGAGGCCGGAGCACAGCATTGCCGAATCCACGCTGCACAGGAAACGCTGCACGAATGGCCCATCGGGTCGCTGTGTATCCTCACTTATGACACGCTCCAATAAAAATATCTTTAATTAGCAGGCTAACGTGGGACCCACACAATAGGCCTGCCTTTCGACGAGAGTAATCATGGCAAGAACATGGGCCCCATCCGTTCCAGGAGGGGAGCCAGAGCCCAATCTGCTGGGTCTCCTCCAGGATGATGCTCTGGGACTCAGTATGACCACGTGTGCAAGAGCCTGGGCTTTCGGGTCCTAAGACCCAACACCACACCCTTTACAGATTAGCTGTGCGATTCTCCACAGGCCGCTTCACTCCTCTGTGCCCCGATGTCCTCAGATGCATCATGGAACTAATAACACGTTCTTCATAGGAAATAAGGATTGAGTATGACAAAGAGTCTGGCATGTAGTTCGTGCGCAATCAACGGCAGGTGCTGCTGTGGGAGGGTGCAGAGCCGGGCGATTCCAGGGACCAGGCCCTCGATGGGACAGGACAGCAAGGTCATTGCCGCTGCTCCCTTCTCCCTATAACAGCCACTGCTATCTCTTTAGCAGGGGAGATAAGCAAACAGAATCAAGCACCTTCTCATCCTGCTGGATTCCGCACGGGTGGACAGCTCCTGAACTTTTTAACCTCCTTGCCAACATGTGTCAGGCCCACAGGAGTAGGTGGAAAAAGGCTGGCCCTGTCTGTCCTCCCTGTGTCAGCCCCAGAGCAGGGAGGGTGGGTCTCCTAGGGACCCTGAGTGGGTGCCGCATCTTGGGTCCAACCAGGGGGGGCTTCATGGAGCCCTCTCCCCGAGGCGAAGGGGAAGATACAGATCGTCTCCCTCTTAGCACCAGGATGACACCCCTTAGCCTCCCTCCGCTCTTTCCTGGCAGGCGGCCCCGGTGCAGCCAGATGTTACTCCGGATTGCAGAGTTTGGGGAAGTTTATAGGTTTTGAAAGGTCAGGGTCTTTGGTGGTAAAAGTTTTACAGACCAGTAAAACTTTACTGCGGAAGGCGGGAAGCACAGCTGCCACGGAAAAGGGTGGAGCTGGGACTCAGCTCCGTCGTGTCCACCTGTGGGGAATGGCCATCTCACGAAGGCTCTCTGGGCTCCGTGTTTTAACCTGGAAAATGGGAATAAGAAAAGTGAGGTGGGCGGATGGGTGGGAAGCTCCTGGCATGTGTGTGTGAGTACAGTCCTCCTCCTCAGGGTGCTGGGGGCAGCTGGACACGAGGAAGGCCCAGGCCTGCGGCTCCTGCAGGCGCGAGCTTTTCATTACACTCGCTGGATCGCCGCCATCTGCATGTCTGCCTCCACTCCCGGGGAGGAGCCGGCCGTCTGCAGCCAGAGCTCGGGAATCAAATTAGCCCTGCCTCTGCCTTCCCCTGGTCCCCGTGGCCCAGGGCAGCTCCCGGGGCCTGGAGCTCAATCTTGTTTAAAAGGGGCAAAAGTGACTCCACAGTTTCATTGGAGGCAATTTACACCCCGCCACTGGCAGCAGCTCCAGCTCCTCCCTGTCCGTCGTGCCACCAGATCCATTAATAGGAAGTTTCTTCGGGGAAACGTGATTGCTGCTCCAGCCGAGAGGCACGCGGCCTGCCTGGCGCGCTCTAACCCTGTTACCTAAGAAGCTAATTCTCTAATGCGCACCCTGTGCCCAAGACATCCTCTTCCTTGTCTAAAGCTATCGGGCAGTCCCAGAGGGGCCGGAGCTCACTGCAGAGATGAGGGCCTGGGCCCAGGGGACAGGGTGTCCAGGCTGTGGCACTGCCCCCAGATGGCTCTGAGCACGTGCCCGTGGCTGGCACGCCACTCTATGGTGTGGAGAGCTCTCCTTCCAGACTCCCCTGGTGTAGAGGGCCACCTGGGAAGACACATGGACATTCTTTAGGTTGTTGTTGACTGGGCCCGGGACATGTCAGTTGCACTCCCGCCCTGGGAGTGCGGAGATGTTCTTAGTTCCTGGCTTGTGTTTGTCTGGGAGGAAGGAGTGGGTGGGACCTGGGCCCTCCCAGGCTCCCTGTTTTCCTGTGAAACCCCCTTGTGGGCTGGAGAATAAATAGATGTGCTGTGTGGCTCAGGAGGTCGTCAGTCAGTCTCTCCAGCAGAGGAGGTCAGCGGCCCTCCCAGCTCCCAGCTTAAAATCTGTGTCTTCTCTCTTTATTTCTATTGTTTCTCAATCCCTGGGCACCTCCACTTAGAACCGATTCGTTCATCTCTCTTTCCGTGCGGGATGCAGAAAAAGGAGATCCCCACCACATCAGGCCTCCACGCCACGGTGGGCCGGAGTGAGCCCCATTCAGGCCACCCTGGGCTGACAGCTCAGACTCTCCTGCTGCTGTTGCCTTCCCCTCCCTTCTCTCCCTTTCCTCCTAGACTTTTCCTCCCCCTCTCCTTGCCTTTTTCACTTCTGTCTTCCTCTTCCTCCATGCTTTCCCAACAATGTTCCTTCTCTCATCTTCCTTTTATTTTCTACTTCACTCCCTTCTCCTCTTCAGATCCCCCATCTCCTATCGTGTTACCTCCTGTTTCTTTTCACCTCTTCCTGCCCTGTCCCCTCCTGTTCCAGCACTGCCCCTTCCAGAGCAAGTTCAGGGCCGGATGCCTCTCGCTGCTCTCTGTCTCCGCGGCCTGGCTCTGTGGAAGGGATGGGCCAGGCCACATGGGCCTCGGCGTGGAGGGAGGTAGGGATGGGCCACATGGACATGCTCAGGGAGCACTTGGGGTAGCAGTCAGTGTGTGCGGGCATCGGGGGAGGGGGAGTGGTTGAGTGTCTTTCTTCAATGATGAAGCAACTATAAGGAAACCCCAAGGGGGTTTGTTACCGCCATAGGAAGGGACCCCTCAGTGAATGGGATGGCGCTAGATGCGGACTTCACCACGCAAACCAGCAGAGAGCGCCCTCTAGAAATTCACAGCAGATTCCTGAGTGGCCACGGAGGTGAGTGAGCAGGGGCCTGAGCGTTCGTTCGTGGCTCCGATGTGGGCTCGAGGCTGCATTTGGGAACCCACAGAGCCGCTCTGAGTCAGCCTCCACACGGCCTGAGCCTGCGGGGGGCCCACGCAGCCCCATCTTCCTGTCTGGCCCATCCTGCGGGCAAGCCTGGAGTCCGGGCACATTCTTTCAGGGGACAGGAGGGGGTGGCTCTAAATTCTCTACAAGTTTGGGGCTCCCCGTTTCCTCCTTTTCTATCACTTCTCCCCATCTCCGTTCCCCCAAAGGGAATTCTTGGAGCTGGTTCTCCCTGTTTTCCTAGATTGTGCCGTGAGAGAACACGTGGCTGGAAAGAGGGGTAGCCCATTCTTGAGGGAACATCCCCGGCCACCCCCTGGCTCGTGGCCTGTGAGGGACCCCACCAACATGCAGTGCTCACATGCACATGAACAGGAGGGAAAACCCAGACAGAACCAGAAAGGGCTTCCTTCTGATAAAGGTGGGTATTTTTTAACTTTAACTAAAATTCAGAAAATCCTTTCTCCTTGCCTTGTTCTCAGCCCGATCTACCCTTCAATTCAGCTGGAAAAGGATTAAATGTCCTGTGGTTGGAGCTTGCATGACTGCACTTGGATGCAGGTGCATTTTACCTAGAAAACAGTCCAGATAGAAAAGTCTACGCAGCCCGTCCGGCCAGTGTGGCTCAGTGGTTGAGCATGGACCTATGAACCAGGAGGTCACAGTTTGATTCCGGACAGGGCACAGGCCCGGGCTTTAGGCTCAATCTCCAGCAGGGGGCGTGATTCTCTCTGATCATTGACATTTCTATCTTCTTCTCCCTCTCCCTTCCTCTCCCAGAAATCAATAAAAAACATATTTTAAAATAAATAACAATTTTCTTTAAAGGAAGAAGAAAAGTCTACGTCTATACATCTATTCGCATGGTGAGGTGGGAGTGGGATGCCTCTAAATAAACCTACAGCCGTTGTTTTCCCAGACAACCTGGTGGCACCCAGTTTCTGTATCGGAGGGATAGATACATGCCTATTTAACTTACAAAACAAAAGAAAGACACTTCTTTCAAGAAAATCACATTTAAAGAAAAAGTGTTATGACCGCACGTGAAATGACACTAAGCAAAACATGGGAGCAGGACCCAAATTTACATGTATGGTAACTTACTTCATTGTGTATGTATTATAGAATATGTGTATATTACAGTCTGAACGGTGGCTGTCCCTGGGCAGTCAGTATGCCGATGGATGATTTCCATTTTCCTTCATTTTTCTCACAGTGAGGATGTATTGCTGTTGTATTTTAACTATGCATATCTACTTTGTATGATGAAAATACATAAAATAGTTATATATAGCCTCAAAAATTGTATAAATATATATGTATATTACATCTTGGCTTCTTAAATATGAACATTTCGATGAGGACAAAAGGGCAGTGGAGACTCCAGGTGCCCTTTCTGTCTCTAGAGATGCCCAGTGAGAGAGTGGCCCTCCTGCTCCTCCCTCCTCGCCCACCCAGCCCAGCCCAGTGCCAGGAAACATACTTGCCTGGGACATACATGAAGGCTGCTGCCTGGAGCACCTCCCAGCTGACGGGCTCACAGGCTTCCGGTCCCCAAGTCAGTCCCTGGGGAACTGTGCAGGGCACCTGTCAGGACAGAAGGACTGAGCTTTCCTGAATGACCCAGCTTGCCAGTCCCCCCACCCCGCAGTGGTTCCCTCCCCTCCCCGCCCACCCTGAAACCTGATTCGAATGAGGGATTGATTGCAGGGACACTTGGCAGCTTCCCAGCCTGGTGGCTCGGGCAGTGCGGGCAGTGCAGGGCTCAGCCTCAGAAGTGCTGGGAGCAGCCGGAGAGGCAGGCCGGCGGGGACTCGGGCCGGCAGAGCGCAGACAGACTGGCCCTCGGCGGGGCTCTCCCTGCCCGCCCGCCGCCCAGAGGCGCCCACGCCGTGGAAGCTCGCCATGCTGCTGTGGGCCCCGCAGGCGCTGCTTGCCCTGCTCCTGCCCGTGCTCCTGCCTCAGGGAGAAGGTAAGCGGTGGAGGAAATGGGAAACACTGAGGACGTGGAAGGATGAGTGGGGATGAGTGACCACCTACCGAGGGGCAGAAGCGGAGGCTCGATTCCTGCCAGGGGTGAGGGCCGGTGGGCTTTGGAGAGGGTAAGGCTGCAGGAGGTTAGGCTCTCACACCGAAAGCACATGCGAGCATTCCGAGGCTCTGTGGCCCAGCTGGGAGGTCGAGGCTGAGCCCGGTGAGAGCAGGGCTGCTGAGAGGGGCACAGCCTGCTGTGTGGGACACCGTGGACGGCGCAGGAGCGAGGTCTCTGCTCTTTGCCCTGCCGCTGAGCTCACCGAAGGAGAGCTGCGAGGCCCCTTGTTCTCAGAGGGAGCGCTGTGGTCCAGGGGGGATGACGTGCTCAGGTGGCACAGGGTGAGCAGCAGCGCCGGCTTTGTTGGGTGGGCTCCTGAGGTCTCTGTCTCCCAACGTTTGCTTCCGGGGCTAGCCTCCGATAACACCAACCCTCTCTCTGCATCCCCACTCATCCCTCCCCGCTTCCCCGGTGGACACAGGTGTTTACCTCACAAAAGGGTTGCGTCCTCTCTCTGCAGACACTCTTCATTCACCTTAGGCCGTTTTCTCGTCATCCAGAGCGGGGCTGAAGCTGGGGACAGGGTACGTTAGGGTGGACGGGGGGCCGGACTCGATGCTTTTCCTCCGGAGAGCTGGCACTGGGGAAGCTCAGCAGGACGAGCAGGGGATGACTGGTCCGGGCTGCCCAGGCTGAGGAGCCCTCTGAGGCCCCGAAACGGCCTTTCTCTGACCCGCGGAGCCCAGGCTGGTCCTCTCCAAACTGGCCCGAATCCCAGACCACAGGCTCCGGGCTGCTGCTGTCGCAGGGGCCACCCGGGCTCCGGGGTGGAAGCAGTGCTGTGGTAACTGGTGTTCTTCCAGAGGCAGCCCCCGGGCATGCTCTCCCACCTCTCCTCTCCCTCTCAGCTCTGTCCTGAGGGCAGCTGGGGGTGTCAGGGACAGGTGGCGAGGGGCAGGAAGAAGACCCTGAGGATCGATTTGCTGTACAGGCTGTGCACACAGAGCCAGGCCTGCTGGGAATGCGCTCACACTGCCAGGCCCCTCCGAGGCTTCCACCCTACACCCTCGTCCTCCCTCTCCCACCCTGTTTTTCACCTGTTTCTTGGCACCTTTCGGGAAGTGCTTCTGCTGTTTCCCAGAAGGCACCTGAGGTGCACAGCACACCCCAGAGGACGGGGCTCGGGCCTCAGAGTGGGGATTTCGCCTCACCATTTGGTCCTTGCAGGCCTCCTGCGCTGGGAACAATTGGCTCCCGCTGCCTTCCTCCACACCTCACCCCAGCCTTCTCCCTAACCCTAACCAACTGCCCACACAGCACCCTGTGAGGGACCCGGCACCCTCCCCCAGGAGTCTGTGCGCCCCGGCAGGCGGGGTGGCGGGTTTCTTGGGGTGTGTTTTGCAGGAGGGAAGAGGAGATGTGAGTTTTCACTGGATGCCCCCTTCTTCCTTCGTCAGTGCAGGCTGGGGGCCAGGAGCTGAGGGGCTGTACGGTCACTGACATCTGACCTCGACAGAGGCAAACCCTCACGCAGACCTCCGGGCTGAGGAACTGTGCACTGGGGGCCATTTTTTTGTGCCCCTCTCAGCTCCCGGGGCCTGCTCCCCTTTCCTTCCCCAGAGCCCCCCGACCAGGGCCCTGCAGGCTGACCTCAGAGCCCGGGGCCTCCTTCACCCTCACCTAACTTATGCCACCTTCTCTCCCAGTCCGGCTCCCTCTCTCACGTAAATGGGTGTGTAGGTTACCCTTTGAACTCGGGGCGGAGTCTGCAGACACAACGGGAATTTCTGTGGTGGGGCATCTGGAAGGTCTGTGAGGTGGGACTGGCGAGGGCACTTTCCTTCTAGCTCCAAACCAGGGCGAGAGGCCCTGTGGCTCCGGCCAAAGGTCCACCTGGGACTGTTCTCCTTCCCAGCCAGGCGCAGGGGCGGCCTGCAGGCCCACAACACCTCCAGACCCGCGCTGTGGCGGCTGTCGGATCACCTGCTGACCAACTACAAGAAGGGCGTGCGGCCCGTGCGGGACTGGAGGAGGCCAACCACCGTCTCCATCGACGTCATTGTCTATGCCATCCTCAACGTGGTGAGGGCTCAGCCCCAGATGCCCCCGACTCAGAGGGGGAGGCCCTGGGCACCTGGGGGACATTCGGGTACCATCCTACCTGTGGCCTGGCACCATGACTCAGACAGGATGCAGCACCCCCACTGCAGAGCTGCCCAAACCAGGAACCTGGGGCCACCTTTGCGGCCATCCCTCCCACATGCCTGCAGCCAGCGGGCCACTCACCGTATGATGGTACCACCTCCCTGTGCGAGCTGTGTGAGGGTTCAGATCACCCTGTTCATCACACAGGTCCCTGGTACATGGTGCGTGTTACTCAATGGCTGTTGAAGAGTTCATCACAAATCAATTAATTGATTCCTCTGTTAATGACAGTAGTAGATGGAGTCCACTGCCCAGCACAGGAGGTTGGACATGGCAGAGATAGCAGAAAGCGACTGCGGAGATGCCGAAATGGGGGCATTGTGCTGTTAGGGTGGGCCATGCGGCTGTTTGGAAGGGAAATTGGGGATTGGATAGGAGGGAGAGTGATGAATTTTTAACTCTAGCTGGCTTTGTACCTTTGGACTTCATTCTAGGATAGGAGATAGACATATAGAGATAGAGATAGACATATACATGATATTACTAAATATGGTTTGTATTCTCTTCTATTATATCATATTATCTTCTATTATGTATATCATATTTCTTTAACATGCCCTTGACCGGAATCAAACCCGGACCTTTCAGTCCCCAAGCCGACGCTCTATCCATTGAGCCAAACCGGTCTCGGCTGTATATCATATTTCTTTAAATATAGATAGCATAATAGACATATATAATATGTATGGCATAATAGATGATAATGGAGGGCATATATACATACATGCAAATATAGTTTAAGAATCAATCACTGTATTTCTTTCTAGCTGTACCCTAGTAAAAGACCAACTTCTCCCGGCTGGCCCCCTCTCCTTGCCCCTTTGCCTCACCCCCACTTCCCAAGGAAATAGGGACACAGAGCAGCAGCGTCTTCTGGGGTTTGTGTGTGCAGAGTGGACCCTCAACCCACAGGGCCCCCTGTGCGACCTCCTTTTCCTTTCCCAGGACGAGAAGAACCAAGTCCTGACCACCTACATCTGGTACCGGCAGGTGAGCAGCCCCGCCCTTGGCCTCCTGCCTCATTTCCTGGCCTGGACTTACCCTTCCGGGAAGGGACCCACCACATGGAGTGTCAGGGAGCTGAGATGCAGAAGCCTGGACTCCCCTAGCTCGGGGCTGGGGGTGGAGGGGGACGGAAGGCTCAGTGGGGGAAGTCTTTTGGATCTTCTCTGGTCCTGAAGTTCTCCATGGAACCCCCAGCAAGTGCGTGTCCCACCTCTCGATCGAACCCCTCCAGTGACTGGGAGCTTAGGGGCAGGCACTTCACTCTCGCGGAGCTCGAATGGCTCGCAAGTCTGCTTCCTATTGAGCCAAATTGGGTGATTGAAACAGTCTTCACCCAGTGTCTATTGCCCACCTCTTCCAGCTCCTGGCTGGCATTGGTCAAGCGCTGGCGTGTGCAATCTCTAAGGCCCCAGGCAGCAGTTCTGGCTCGGAGCTGGTGGGGGAGAGCAGGCAAACGGGAGGCTGCTGTCCACCATGTGTCCTAAGCTGGTAGCCCTCAGGGCCCCAGGTACCTGGAGAAGGTGTCAGAACAGAGAGGAAGCCAACAACGTGGCTAAAGAGAAGGGGGCAGGGACATGAGGTCAGTTCGTTGAGGTCAAGCCTGAGAGACGCTGGGGACACGCCTGGCAACGTGGGTCTCCATTAAATCCCTCCCACTCTTCATGAGCACCCCATCACAGACAGCTCATGGGACAGGAAGTGGGGGTGAGGAAGAAACCAAATGTTGGTTCCTGCAGTTCTGCTCCCTTTCTGCCTCTGTGAGACCCCTAACTGCACAACACTCGCTGCCTCAGGGAATGGACCCAGTGGGACACCATGGCCAGCTCCCATCTCTGCATCTCTAGGGTCACTTGTCTGCCCCAGCAGTGAGGGCATGCCAGTCTACCACGTGCTGAGGTACTGGAATTAGAGACACAAACTAGATCAGGCCCTGCCCACAGTGAGCTCACAGACTGGGGCAGACCACACACATGTGAGCAGACAATTCCATGCAACCCACACAGCAGGCAAGATGTCAGCCACGGAAGCACAGAGGAGGCACATGAAACCCACTAGGGATAGGGTTCCCAGAGGTTCTTGGAGGATGGAATAGACAGGTGTCTTGGTTAAGTCTAGAAGGATGAGTAAGACTCACCTTGATCAAGAAGACAGAGATTGCTGTACAGTTATCAGTGATAATATAGTCTATTAACTTCCGAAGCATTCCACCCACGATTGAGTATTCCAGACCACTCCCACAGACCCGCCATCTTTTCCCCAAGCCTTCAAGTAGAATGTGAAATGTTAACATATGTATATCTGTTAGGTCCGCCATTCTGGCAGGATCGTGGAGAATGCATTGAACAGTAACCATCTCTCCCCTGAGAGGTGCATGATATCATCCCCACTTACATTTGTGCAGACAAGAGCAAGAAGCTGCAGCCTCAGATCCCTCCGTTGGTGGCTAGGGGATTCAAAATGTTAGCAATGCCTGACCACTGTCCCTGGGAGGCTGCATAGTATTTGCATGTAGGAAGTGCGTGGGCACAAAGGTGGGGGACTCTTGGGTGCTGCTGAGTGACGAGGGTGCCACTGACACCCAGATTCCCCCACGAAGATGCCTGCCTTTCTCCTGGGCACTGAGAGGTGGAGGTGGCCTGTGCTGGGGACAACCCCGTTGCCCACCCTAACAGGTCCTGCTCCTTCCCTAGTACTGGACTGACGAGTTTCTCCAGTGGAACCCCGAGGACTTTGACAACATCACCAAGCTGTCCATCCCCACGGACAGCATCTGGGTCCCGGACATTCTCATCAACGAGTTGTGAGTACCGCCTTCTAGTCCCGGGCGGCCAGGTAGCTGCGGGCTGGGGAGGGCAGGGGCAGGGAGCCCTTTGCCATGCCCCACCCAGACTTGTAGCGCTGTGGGTAACATTAACTTGGGCCCACATTCCCTGCTTTTCCTTTCCTTTTTAAAAACTCCTCTGTGCTTAATGGTGAAACTCTGCACTTCCTGATCCCAGGGCCCCTTGCTGGGGAAAGGAGGCCAGTGAATGAATTCACATTGTTATAACAGTCAAATGAGGGATGGCTGCATTTTTAAAGGGACAGTAATGTACTGGAAGGATTGAAGTGCTGGCCACTGTTCCTGGCCACAGGGGAGACTTGCAACTGGGTGACACTCACATTTCTCAAGTCTCACCTGCGCCTGCCCCGCCATAGATTGCACCCTCGGTCTGAAGTGGGTCCCACTAGCCTTTATTCTCAGCAGCCAGTCTCTCTGGCTTGGCCAACATTCCTTCTCCCCGCCCTCAGGTACCCTCTGGCTGAGGAGACGGGTGGAAGGAGGAGGTGGAGGGGCCGGTCACCCTCTGCCAGGACCCACTACATTGCCCAGCTCCCAGGGCGCCACCCACACTGGTTTTCATAGAGGCAGTTCACCAGGAGCCCATGCCCTGCATCGCTCAGGCGGGAGGGATGCGGGGAAATTCCAGTTTCTGGCTGAATCGGTGAAACAGCTATAGCCTTGAGTTCTCAACTCTCAGCCTGATCCCACAGAAACCTGCAGGCTCCGGCCCCGGGCCCAGGCCTCTGCATGCCGCAGTGGTCACTTTCTGCCCTGTGCCCCTTCTTCTCCATGATGTTTCTGGTTCCTTTTCCTGCAGAGATGATTCCTCTCACTTCAAAGGGCTCCTAGTAATGGGAAGCCAAGAGAAGCCAGAGTCAGGATGGAACCCACCAAGCCTGCCCGTGGCCACCGGGCGGGCATCCTGGGAACTGAGCTCTGCCCAGCCAGTGGGTGGCAGTGTAGGAACAGCTGGGCATGCTCTTTAGGGTCTGTGGCGTTTGGGTCCAGGGATCCTTGTCTGCGTTTTTGGCTAGATTGCTAAGGAATAAACGAAAAATGCCTTTATTCAGGAATGCATGGAAAGTAGTGTTGATGGCAGGGAAGGAGGCCGGAGAGACAGGAAGGTTAGAAAAACCGAGTCCAGACAAAACTGTCCTGCTGCCCTCGCCCCTCCCTGGGTTTCTTTCCCCGCTGGGCTCTCAGAGACCCTCAGCCACTGGGCTTGACCTGCTTCTTGACCCCTCTGCCCTGGCCAGCGTGGACGTGGGGAAGTCTCCAGATATCCCGTACGTGTACGTCCAGAATCATGGCGAGGTCCAGAACTACAAGCCCCTACAGGTGGTGACTGCCTGCAGCCTGGACATCTACAACTTCCCCTTCGATGTGCAGAACTGCTCGCTGACCTTCACCAGCTGGCTGCACACCAGTGAGTGGATGGGCTCTGGAGGCGGGGTGCAGGCTGGGCCCAGGACACTTGAGCGAGGAGCACATCCCAGAGGCATCTTCCTTATCCAACTTACCTACCACACTCCTTCTTTCTTTCTTCTTTCTTTCTTTCTTTCATTCTTTCTTTCTTTCTTTCATTCTTTCTTTCTTTCTTTCTTTCTTCTTTTCTTTTCTTTTCTTTTCTCTTCTTCTTCTTCTTCTTCTTTTCTTCTTTTCTTCTTTTTCGGTTAATCCTCACTGGAGGATATTATCCCCCTTGATTTTAGAAAGAGTAGAAGGGAGGAGAAAAGGAGAGGGAGAGAGAGAGAGAGGGAGAGAGAGAGAGAGAGAGAGAGAGAGAGAGAGAGAGAGAGAGAGAGAGAGAGAAGCATTGATGTGAGAGAGCCACATCAATTGGTTGCTTCACCAATGCACCCCACTACAGGAACCTACAACCCAGGTACGTGTCCTTGATTGGAATCAATGCTCTAACCCCTGAGCCATGCCTTCCAGAGCACCACTCATATTCTTAATGCCACTGAGCCTGTTTCTTTATGCTCCAAATGGGAGTAACCTGGCTGCCTGATGCCTCCCTCTGTCATCATACCAACTGACTGAGGCCATGCAAACCGATTGCAAACACTCAGTAAGGCCCATTCTTTCCCAGGGTCACTCACAGGAATGGCACGTCATGTCTCTCAAAGCCCTCACTTCCCCTCTCCACTGACACACTCTCCCCTAACTCAAGCCAACCCGATCTTGTGCCCAGGTTTCTGCAGTAGCTTCCTAGCGGGTCCCCCTCCTTTATTCTTATTCCCCTCCAATTCATGCTCCTCAGAGCGAACGGAGACCTTATTAAAATGCAAATCTGTTTAAGACTCTCGGTGGCTTCCCAATGCTCCAATGCTCCCGAGACAGAATCCAAATCCTTCCCTGGCCCATAGGGCTCTGGGCTGGCCGCCCGCAGCCCATTCCGCCAGCCCCTTCTGCACATGCCCCTGCGATCTGCTGCAGCCCAGCTGCCTCCTTCCCGGCCCCCACAGGCCTGTGCTTTCCCCCAATCACAGGCAGCTTCCCCTCTGAGGCCACTTTGCCCTCCTTCCTCTCCTGCTTTCCTTATCGTCCCCCTCCTGCCCCAGCCACACCTGGCTTGGCCAACTCCTCTGCTCACCTTCGAATCACAGCTCAGGGCAGCTCCTCGGGGAAACCCATCTCAACCCCCAGACTAGGCATCCCCAAAGCCCAATGTACAGCCTCCTGTTCATCTTCCCACGTCTATTGTGTTTGTAAGCACTTGTCCAATGTGCACTTTCCTACCAGATGCACACAGAGAGAGGGCGAGACGTGGCTTCTGCCCCACCATGGGTGCCCAGCACGGTGCCTGGCGCAGAGAGAGCTGCTGACAAACACATTGAGGGCGTGCACGCTGGGTGCTCGCTGAGGTCTAGTGAAGAGAGCATCACTTTACTGCAAAACGGCATCCTCCACGACATTCTAATTTTGACCCAGACCCAGAATTACAAATGATCTTTGACCTCTACCTTCATTCCCAAATTCTTCACCAATTCCACACACCAGGACTTCCCAGCTTTCAGCAGATTAAACTTCCTATGCTACGCTCTTCCAGATCCTCTTCTACCCTTTGCCTCTATACACATACATACACATCTATGGAAAGTGCGTGGAAATTATTCTACACACATCATTTATGCTACTGCTACTGGCTTCTTTTTACCCAACAGCAGATCTGGGACATTTTTCCAAGCTAGTGCGCATGTAGATCTCCCTCATGAGTTCAGACCGCCGTAGACTATCCAGTGGTCTGGATGCATCAGGGTTTGCTCAGCATTCTCCTGATTCATGGACACGTCAGTCACTCCTGCTGCTTGACAGCAGTGGGCGCTCCTGCCCTCTGGTGCTCTCGTACACCTGTTTCTTTAGTAGACAGAGGCGCTCAACTGTTGTTCTGTAAGCGAGTTCTGCTTGCTTCCCCGGTCAGGAGGCTTTCTGCTGGTCAAGGTGAAGAGTATTGACTTTTGTTTATTTCCTGAATAGGTAATTATAACAAGAGAACATAGAAAAGTGTGTGTGTGTGTGTGTGTGTGTGTGTGGTGGGGGAGGAGTTTTCTAATAAATGGTTTGTTGATTCTTTGCATTTTACTGTGTGTTTCACTTCATACTTCCTTTCCCTCACTCCAGGCCCACTGTACAGATAGGTACAGTGTGCAGTTACCTCATTGGGTAGCTGAGGAAACTGAGACTGGAGATGAGGAGCTGAACATCGCAGGCTCTGGGGTGCTGCTGGTGTGACTCTAGCGCTGGCTTGCTTTCCTCTCTCCCAGTCCAGGACATCAACATCTCCCTTTGGCGCCTGCCAGAGAAGGTGAAGTTCGACAAGAGCGTCTTCATGAACCAGGGCGAGTGGGAGCTATTGGCAGTGCTGACCCAGTTCCGGGAGTTCAGCATGGAAAGCAGCAGCTGCTATGCAGAGATGAAGTTCTACGTGAGTGGAACAGGGAGGGGTGTGGTTAAAATAAGGAACAGAACCACTAAACCGGCACACCCGGGTAGATGTGAGGAGACATGGGGAGGAACCACTGTGGCCCTGGCCCAACGGCAGGGTCACACTCATCTGCTGGACGAGGCAGATGGGGCAACCGCTGAATTGTCCCCCCTTATCCTAGCAGCCATAGCCTGGATCCAGAGGCAACATGTGGGGTCTGTCCATGTCCTTTTCTGAGGAATGCAGGCTGAAAGCTAGGTCAAGTAAGGGAGCTGGGGAGGGGGCTGTTCCTGGGCACAGGGCCTGTCTGCCCAGGCCTCTCCAGAGCTCTTCTCCTGCTCCCAGGTGGTCATCCGCCGGCGGCCCCTGTTCTATGCGGTCAACCTGCTGCTGCCCAGTATCTTCCTCATGGTCATGGACATTGTGGGCTTCTATCTGCCCCCAGAGAGTGGGGAGAGGGTCTCCTTCAAGATCACACTCCTCCTGGGCTACTCTGTCTTCCTGATCATTGTGTCTGACACGCTGCCAGCCACCGCCATCGGCACGCCCCTCATTGGTAAGGCCTGCCTCTGGGGAAGAGCTCGGGGTGGCCAAGGAAGCCGGGAGTGGGCCCTCCCACCTCCTATGTGTCTCCCTCCCTCCCCCTGCCCGGGGGGCACAGGTGTCTACTTTGTCGTGTGCATGGCTCTGCTGGTGATCAGCTTGGCTGAGACCATCTTCATCGTGCGGCTGGTGCACAAGCAGGACCTGCAGCAGCCCGTGCCCGCCTGGCTGCGGCGTCTGGTTCTCGAGCGAATCTCCCTGCTGCTCTGCCTGGGGGAGCAGCCAACTTCCCACCGGTGCCCAGCGGCCTCCCAAACCAGCAAGACTGATGACTGCCCAGGTGAGAGGGGAAGAGGGAGTCCCTATGCAGGGGCCCTTCCAGTCTGGAGGCAGGGGAGGGGGGGTCTCTGGAGGATGTGCTTGGGAGCTCGGCAGGACCTGGGTAGTGGGGGCTGTCCTGCAAGCAGCACCCCACGCACCACCTCACTGGGGCAGGGCAGCCTGAGTGCCCATCTCTTTGCACCTGCACATGCTCATCAGCCTGGACAGAGACGGGGCAGGATGCAGGGTGCAGGGGACCCGCTGAGGAGTTGCCACAGCCACCACTTGCTGGTAGTCATGCTGGGTGGTGTGTTGGTCTGGCTCTTGAGCACTTTGGGCCAGGCATGTGCAAAGCATTTCCCGAAGGATCACAGGTGATCCTGATGGTGGCCCAATTGGATTTTCATTCTCCTTTTTCAGTGAGGCTATCTGGACCCGGGCTGTTGTTTTCTGGGAGTTTTTTTTATTTATTTTATTTTTATTTTTATTACTGCTTCTAGTTCATCTGTTGTTATTGGCATATTCAGGTTTTCTGATTCTTCCTGATTCCATTTTGGGAGATTGTGGGGTTTTTTTTGTTTTTTTTGTTTGTTTGTTTGTTTTTTAGGACTTTGTCCATTTCATCCACACTGCCCTCATTCTTATTTTTCAAATGAGAAAGCAGGGGTACAGTGAGAACAAATAGCTTGCCCCAAGTCACAGAGCTAGGGAATAGTCAAGTGTGATTTGAAATCAGCCCATCTGACTAAGCTGGTGTTTTAATCACTCCACCCCACCGCACTCCTCCTTGTCCTCCCTTCACACCTTTCACAGATGTTTTGTTAACTATGACCATCGCCTCATGATCTCATGAGTAGAGCAGCAATTTTCAATTTTTTCATCTCATGGCACATATAAAGTAGTCACTAAAATTCTGCAGCATAGCAAAAAAAAAAAAAAATGTATTTTTTTTACCGATCTGAAAAAAATAGGTATACTTTTGATTCATGCACACTGAACAGCTATTGTGTTGGCTGTGTGTGTGTGTGTGTGTGTGTGTGTGTGTATTAATCTAAGGGAAAAGAGGTCAGTGCCCTTGACTACATAGTCAGATACTGCATGTTTTAGAAATTACTCTGGCACAGTTGAAAATCTCTGAGCTAGAGCACCTGCCTGCTGCCTGATTTCACTGCTCACCTGGGGAAGGCAGCCATATCTGCAGGTATGTTTTCTGGTGCAGAAGGCCTCAGAGTCATGAAGAGGAGGGCATCAAGGCAATAAGACACAGTGGAGAGGGCAGTGGATTCAGAGCCCAGATATCTAGGCCTCGATGGGCTTGCAATTAAATGATGCTCTAGCTGTGTGACCACAGGCTAGTCTCTTACCCTCTCTGAGCATTTGCACCTTCATACAAAGAGTGTGGGTAACAACTCATCCTCCTCTGCTCCTCCAAGGGCTGCTGTGAAGCACAAATGAAATACTAGTAGGGAACATCAAAGCTGGGGAAAGACCATGAGTTAAAAAGGAAGTGCATGGGAAGGATAAACACCAAATTGGCTGTTGGTGACTTGTGGTAGGGGGGGGGGGGCGCGAAGATGTGACTAAGAAGAGGTGTACAGGAATCTCCCATTGTGCTGGCTTTCTTCCTTCCTTTCTTTCTTTCTTTTTTTAAAAATATATTTTATTGATTTTTTACAGAGAGGAAGGGAAAGAGATAGAGAGCTAGAAATGTTGATGAGAGAGAAACATCGACCAGCTGCCTCCTGCACACCCCCCACTGGGGATGTGCCCGCAACCAATGTACATACCCCTTACCGGAATCGAACCTGGGACCTTTCAGTCCGCAGACCGACGCTCTACCACTGAGCCAAACCTGTTTCGGCTGTACTGGCTTTCTTAATTTGCTTAAGTTGGGTGGTGGGTACACAAATATGTAGGTTACTCCTGATGCTCTTTATGTCTGAGATGGCTCGTAATAAAAGATTTTTGCAGGCCAGAGGAATGTAAGGGACGGTGTTCAGGCCACCTGGCTGGACCTCCTCCCTTGCCAACGCTCTGCCCCTCCTTCTAGACGTGGGGAACCACTGCGGCCATTTGGGAGGACCCAGGGACGTGGACAAGATCCCGAGGGGCAAAGACAGCCCGCCCCCGCCGCCGAGGGAGGCCTCCCTGGCCGTGCGTGGGCTGCTGCAGGAGCTGGCCTCCATCCGGCACTTCCTGGAGAAGCGGGAGGAGAGCCGCGAGGTGGCCCGGGACTGGCTGCGCGTGGGCTCCGTGCTGGACAGGCTGCTGTTCCGCATCTACCTGCTGGCGGTGCTGGCCTACAGCATCACCCTGGTCACGCTCTGGTCCATCTGGCAGTATTCCTGAGGAGTGCAGCCCAGCGAGACTCGGGGGATCTGAGAGGACAGGGGATTCCAAGGATTTTCTCAAGTAACATAGACAGCTCCACCCCTGTTTCCAATGCCAATTGATCTCAGCAATCCCAAAACAGGGCCTTAACTCTTCAAAATCTTGGCTTCCAAGATCCTAATATCCTTCCCCGCCCCCACCCACTGCCATGTTGGCTTTAAAACATGTTGTCTTAGATCAGAAGAAATCCATGTATTTCCTAACTTAACTCTATATCTATGCAGTAAGCCTCAGTTTCCCCACTGGCACCTCCCTAAATAAGGCAGTTTGGAATTCTGCTCATCTCCCTCAGCCTTGTTTTTGAGATCGAAGGCCAGCCAACTAATGTCGCCTTCCTCACCTCACCTGTGACCCTTCCCTGAACACTCACGTTTCATCAGATGGTGGGGGTGGGGTGGGGGGGAGAATAAAATGCCATAAATCCCTGATCTCTCTTCTTGACCATTTGTCACGAGGATGAAGAGGCTTAAAGTTACTGGTGAAAGGGAGGTTGGCGAGTCTCTGTGGTTTAAGCTGTTTGGTGCTTCCTGCCCCCAAGGAATGGTGGCTGTTATGAAGAAGAAGTAATAGGAGGTGGGATTTAAAATGGGAAGGTCAGGACCATGAACAGAGCAATGGAAAGGTGCGGAGGGGGAAGCTCAGTTCTTAATCTCTGGCAAGATGCTGGACAGACCCAGCGTCCTCCCTGCTACAGAACCCTGCTGTGCAGATCAGAACATCAGCACCACGGCCAGCGCCAGCTCTGGTTTGAGGTTGTGCTTCCTTTTGCCTTTTTAATTGCCTTTGGGATCTCCCAGCGGCTGGCCACTGGCACATCCACCAGCAAGCAGGACCACGAGGGAGGCAGGCAGGTGGCCTTTGATCTGGTGGCTTCCTCTCCCAGACATTGGAGTTCAAGACGTGCTGAGCGGCACCCCAACTCTATCACTCCACCCACCTCACAGGCATTCATTCAGAGGAGAGGATTGCCAGAGCCACGGAGGTGACCACCTCAGTGTCCTCCATGGATGCCTGAGGCTGGCTCTGCCGCTCTCTCCCAGTCCAGCACACCCCTCTCCCTGCCTTGGGCTGCTGTCTCTCAGGGGAAGACGTGTGGACTGGGACTGAACACACCAGGCTAAAGGGAAAGGGCCCCAAAGAAATACCTGGAATGAGCTGGCCAATCAGCTCATCGATCCACATCAGGGCTGGCCAATCAGAAGGGTTCAGTAAGAAGCACCCGAGGCTATGCCTTCCCCTGGACCCACACTCTGCAGTTCTAGTTAGTAGACCGTCCTGGACAAAACCTTGGGGCCTCGTGTCTGGAAGAGCCTGAGGCTGAGGAAGGGGCTTGTGTGGTTTGGCTTCTCTTGGCTTCTCGTCCCAGGTCCCCAGCCTGGAGCAAGAACTCACAGAGGGAGAACTGCCCTGGAAGTTCATCCGATACTGCCATCCAGGCATGCAGGCTTTGGGATTAATAAGGACTTTATGTTTATCCTTGTTTTGTTGGTGGGTGGTATCACGGTCTCCCAATAAAAAGCAGGAGATTATGGGGCTGGAGAGTAGCCACACTCACAGTGGCTCCTGTGAGTAGAAATGGCTCATCCTGACGCTCCCAAGATGGTCACTGCAGCAGCATCTCAGAGCCTGGTGTTGGGGAAGAGCTGCTCACTGCACTTGGACTTGCTGGGCCAGTCATGCTTCTGGCACTGTTGATGCCCCACTGGTCAGGTCAGTAAGAGGGTGGCTATTGACAAAGTGTCCAACCAAAGAGCTAGTGAGACACTAATCAACCTATTGATTCCTCATTTCTCCCTCCCCATCCTTCACCCACAATCGTTGGAGCAACAGAGCCCAGAACTGCGGCAGCCAATTAACCACCTTAAGAATGAGCTGCCACGTGTAACATCTTCTGCTCCACTAGCCACAGCCAATCAGCTCATCGATCCACATCCAGGCTGTGCTACCCAGGGATGGGAAACTGAGGCTGGGGCCAGGGAATCCCAGTGCACTAACTCTTGTCGTCAGTATTGACCCTGGACTTCTCCCAAGGAGACCTTTACCCTGCCCGGGATACGAGAAGGCCCAGAATGTCTCTCCCAGCTGTTATATTTCCCGGAATCTGCTTCCTTTCTCCTTCTGAGAAGCTTGTTGGTTCTCCATCTCATCTCTACTCCTTTCTATTCACATATGAAGACTCCTGCTCTCAGCTGCCTTCCCCACTTACCTGCTTCCCAAAACCTGTCAGTTCTACTCAAAAGCTCCCATTAAAGGTCTTGAAAGTGCCCAGCCCTCTGTGGTGCTCCAAGCAGCTGAGCCAGAGGCCCATATCCCAGGAGGCCGCCTTTCCCATTGGAAGATGGCAGCCCCCCTCAGGGACCCAGGGCCCCTCACAGGAGTGCTCCAGGGGGAGTGACTGAGCTCAGAGTTAGGGGGGTGAGCTTCAGGGCGATTTCCCTGAGAGAACAGGAGGACAAGCTGCCTGGGAGGACAGCAGGGGGGAGGGCAGGCTTGAGGAGAGGTGTTTCAGCAATCCCTGGCCAGATTCTCCTCCCTCCACCATCGCCCTCTAGCCTCCAAATCAATACATTTGGAATCTAATCTAATAACAGAGATTTAACGAGGGAATGATGCGTGTGCAGCGCCAGGCGCTTTGTCTCTTCTTTGAAGCGGCAGCTGGGGCCTATTATCGGGACAATGCCCCATGCTAATCACTCCCCTCTCCTCTGGGGGCTGGGGAGGGGCGGTGGGCAAGAGAGGGCAGCTCCTCTCCTGATTGCGAGTGCAGGGGTGAAAGGGGGAAGAAGTGGAGAGAGGTCTGGATGCCCCCACACGATTGTCTTGACCTGACACTCACTCACTGGCCTCCTCCCCCAGCCACACTGTCCACCCGGCAGTCAGGACGGGAGCCGGCCAGCACGCCAGCAGCAGATAATTGCCCATCAGCTGCAGCCCAGTGGCTGGGAGTGGGGTGGGCTTTGTTGCTTTTTTCTTCCCTCTAACTTGGTCCTCTATAATTTCAGCTCTCCCATGAAGGCCTGTGATTGGCCAGCCTTGACTGCATAGATGGAGAATTAAACCCTGGTTTTAGAGACCATGAATACCCTCTCTGAAATAGAAGCCTGCTTCCACATCCTCTGTCTCTTCCATCTAGGACCTGACCAAAAACAAAAAAACTTTTTATTTTCCCCCCTGACATGTTCTAAATTATCATCCCAGCAGCCAGAGTGAGAGAAAGAGACAGAACTGTGGCCAGTCCGTAGCTGTGAGCCAACTCTGACAAAAGGCTGCTCACTCCCCGGTGTATGCAGGAATGTCAGATTCATGTCCAGGTGGCTGTGTCCGCGATTATTCAGAGAGAACCGCCAGGCACTCTGAACCCCAGGAGCCTCTGCTTCTGAGTTACACGCGAACTCTCCAGTCTTGCCTACAACCTGCCGAGAGGGCACTCCTCTTCCCCACTCTGCACCTGCCCCTGAACTGCCTGCCCCAGCCTCCGCAGCCCCTTGGCCAAGCTGCTGTGGCACGGACTCTATGCCCAGACCAGCAGCAGGAGCAGAGACTCCTCCAGTCCTGGCTGGTTTGGCTCCGTGGATAGAGCATTGGCCTGTGGACTGAAGAGGCCCAGGTTCAATTCAGTCAAGGGCACATGTCCGGTTTGCAGGTTCAATTCCCAGTGAGAGGTGTGCAGGAGACAGCCAACCAATGATTCTCATCATTGGTATTTCTCTCTCTCTCTCTCTCTCTTTCTCTCTCTCAGAAATCAATACAAAATATATTTAAAAAAAGCAGAGTTCCTCCTCCTCCACCTCTTCCTCCTTCCTCCTCCTCCTCCTCCTCCTCTTCCTCCTCCTCCTCCTCCTTTTGCCAGCAATGGCCTAATAAACCATTTCTTTTAAAAAGACTTCAGTCATGAATGAGAAAATGCTAAGTAACTGATTTACTATCTGAAAAGGGATTTACTATCGAGGAAAGGGAGGGAGGAAGAGACTGAACATAAACTGTGCACCTATGGATGAGGACAATGGGGGATGGGGATGGGGATGGGGTGGAGGGTAGGGTGGGAACCTGGTGGAGGGGGGAAGAAATGAGGAACCTTTGTAATAATATGAACAATAAAGATTGATTTAAAAAATAATAAATAAAAAATAATAATAATAAAATAAAAAGACTTTCAGCCATGAAAGTTCAATTTTTTGTTTAACAGACCTTATAAATGGGCTTGCAGGAGGAGGTGTGTAGGTTAGGCTGTAGGAAGAACCTCCCAATTGATACTCATATTCCCCGCATGAATCAGATTGGGACTCCGGAAGGAAAGGAGTGGAATATCATTTCCCAGAGCCTTTAAAGGGGAAAGCTTTGTTTAGGTTGGGAAGGGGCAGACCAGTTGGAGAGAAGACTTCCCTCAAGTCCCACTACTCCACCGGACTGGGCGGGCAGGCGCTCCAGAGCTTGGGCCTCTGAAGTTTGGCCCCTCTCATTCCTTTCTGCAGCACGTTTATTGGGAACAATGTAAGAGTGAGTTACCCAAACTGGATTTTCTCCCATCACATGCCAGCTGGGAAAGCTCGGACCAGTACTGAGTCTTCTGTGCCTCAGTCCTCTCACCTGTCAATGGCTATCACATCAGCACCTGCCTCATGGGTGATGCGGGGCATCACACTCCCAAATGGGGCAGAAGCCCGGGAACCAGGAGGCTGGAGGAGAGACATGTCCAGTGGCGTGTCAGCCCTTTCTCCCTCTGCTCACAGGGCACTCTGAATGGGTGAGAACTTGTCTCAGGGGATTTGTCCTTCTCATCCCCATTTCAGATGTGCACATGGCAAAGTGAACTGGCCACACACCACAGGCCAGTGAGGCCTGGAGTTCCTGTCCCCTCCAGACTGGATTCAGGCCTTTGCGTCCCATTCCTCCATGTCCCTTTCCCCCATTCTTCCCCCTCCCCCCACCACCTCAACTCTGCACATTTTCAGCTCCTTTCCAAGGAGTTCTTCCCCACAACCACAGCTTTGAGTCCTGCTCTAAAAACATGTATAGATACTGGCAAAACATGGGTGGCCTAGCCTTATAGTGGCTGGGTCTCTCCTGCTCCATGCCTCCTATCTCCTTGCCAGCAAAGAGAGCTGAACTGTTGGTATCTACCTTTGACCAACGACAGTCACAACCCTGTCCTTCTAGTTCTGTCCACAAGGTGGCAGCAAAGCCCAGAGGTTCTATGGAGGAGACCCTATGAACTATTTCCTTGCCCCTTGCTCTCCATATGCCCCCATGTCCCTCCACATGGCTCTGAAGCCCCCGTCCCTCTGGGGCAGCCTTTTCCTTTGGGCAGCACTAAGGAGCATGTTCCAGAATGCATGGTGCCCCTCCCCCATCACATAGCTGTGCCCACACTGATCCCTGAGCAGCCGTCCCTCTCGCTTTTGTGCTCAGTCATGGACCCCACTCCCAGCACACATTTCATTGCTTTTCCACTTTCTGCTCATGCGAGGAAGATATTGATGCCTCAGGGTGAAGAAACTCTTTTACCCAAAACACGTACATACACAGGCCCATGGACTCATCCCACACTTGTTCTGAGATGGACATCAATGGTGCTGAGAAAGGAAGGGTGAGAGGAAGGTGCCACCCAGACTGGAAGCCGAGGAGGTAGGTCAGAGCAGTAGGTAGGTAGGGAGGGTGGTCGCTGAGAGATACTCACCCAGTGGCTCCAGGGTAAGGACTGAGGAGGTGAAGTTGCCTTCAGTGACATGGGGGTTAAATGACATGGTATTTTTTACCCATTCCAGGCCAATGCTCATAACTTCACTGATGCCACATGCTAGCTGGGCATCTTAGTTTCTGGCCGCTGCTGTAACAAATTGCCAACTTAAAACAAGAAGCTATTATAGCATAGTTCTGGAGGTCAGAAGTCCAAAACAAACTGGCAAGGCTGTGTTCTTCCTGGGAGCTCCTTGCCTTTTCTAGATGCTGGAGGTGTAAGAATGGAACTTTTTTTTTAAAGAAGCTGTCTGTTTTATCTCAACTCCCCAAGGTCCCCCGACAGAGATGTGAAACCTAGGAAATAGCCCTGAGCAAAGAGTTAGCAATGCAAAACAGTGCTCTAACAGTTAAGAAACACAGGGTGGGAGATCGCCAGATGAGACTGTTGACTAAACTTAAGCCTTATCATATCAATGAGCCCAGATCCCTTTGGAATTCCCTAGCGGCTTTGTTCCCCTCTTCCTCCTCCGTGTGTGATCCTCCCACTCCCCAACGTGTGGTTTTTGCCTTTATAAACTTGTAAGACTTGCTGTTCGGGGCTCAACTCCTCGGCTCCTGCGTGAGTTACGAGTTGAGCCCCAGCATGCTGGAATAAAGCCTCTTGCTGTTTGCATCAAGTGATGTCTCCTGCGGTTGATTGGGGTCGCCGTCAGTCCGTGGGACAGAGTGAGGGTCTCCCTCTGGGGGTCTTTCATCTTGGGGGCTCGTCCGGGATTTGACGACCACCCCTCATCCGCGGAGTCGACCTTGGAGGTAAGAAGGGGTACCCCGAGGTCGTCTGTCTTTGTCTTGTATTTTGTCAGTGGGTCTGGCTCTGTGTGCGCACTTTCGGTTTCGCAGCCGTTCGGCGACTCGTGAGAGTGGTTGAACAGTGGTCGGTAGACGTGCCTGGAAGGCCACAGGTTGCAGCCCTGGGGGACGCCCCAAGGGTGGAGGAGAGCCAGGGACGCCTGGTAGTCTCCTACTGTAAGGGCGCTGATCGGGTCCAGCTGTTGGATCGGAGATTGGCAAGATCGCGCCCATCTGGTTCTGTTGCGTGTTTGTGGAGGACTAGGTGGGGTAAGTGGGTCCTCGTGTCTGTAGTGTTTCTGTTATTTGTGCTCCTGACGACGTACGAACTGACGATGGGACAGACTGTGACAACCCCGCTTAGTCTGACATTAGACCACTGGACTGAAGTTAAGGGAAGAGGTCGCGACCTATCAGTTGAGATCAGGAAAGGTCCATGGCGGACCTTCTGCTCCTCAGAATGGCCTACTTTTAATGTAGGGAGACCAACAGAAGGAACCTTTGACCTATCTGTTATTTTTGCTGTTAAGGAGATTGTTTTTCAGAAAGAACCTGGAGCTCATTCGGACCAGCAGCCCTACATCGTGGTCTGGCAGGACTTGGTGCAAAATCCACCTCCCCCATATCCTCTTGCCTTGGTTCCTGTAGGTGGTCAGGGAGACCCGGAGGTGGAACCGGCCCCTGCCCCCTCTGCTCCCCGAAACGAGTCTCTGCCGGGGCCTGCACAGGGTACCAGGATCAGCCGCGGAATGACTCCCGACACCACCGTCGCCCTTCCCCTAAGGGCTTATGGGACCCCCGCCAGTGGCGACGGATGGCGGACCGGCTCCTCTTCAGCCTCTCCAGTACTGGCCTTTTTCCTCTGCGGATTTGTATAACTGGAAGACTAATCATCCCCCCTTTTCAGAGAACCCCCAGCGCTTAACCGGGCTGGTGGAGTCCTTAATGTTCTCTCATCAGCCCACATGGGATGATTGCCAGCAGCTACTACAAACTCTTTTCACTACTGAGGAGAGAGAGAGGATTCTATTGGAAGCATGGAAGAATGTACCTGGAACAGATGGACGACCCACCCAGCTTCCCAACATCATTGAAACAGCCTTCCCCCTTTCCAGACCTGACTGGGATTTCAACCCGGCAGAAGGTAGGGAGCGACTGACAGTCTATCGCCAGACTCTAGTGGCTGGCCTCCGTGGGGCAGCGAGACGTCCCACTAATTTGGCTAAGGTAAGAGAGGTTATACAGGGGGCCACAGAACCCCCGTCAGTATTTCTTGAGCGCTTAATGGAAGCTTTCAGGCGCTACACCCCATTTGACCCTACCTCGGAGGGGCAAAGGGCTTCCGTAGCTATGGCTTTTATAGGGCAGTCAGCATTAGATATTAAGAGAAAGTTGCAGAGAGTAGAAGGGTTACAGGATTACACCCTACAGGATTTAGTCAAGGAGGCAGAGAAAGTGTATCATAAGAGAGTAACTGAGGAGGAAAAAGAGCAAAGAAAAGAAAAGGAAAGAGAGGAAAGAGAAAACAAAAGGGATCGTAAGCAGGAGAAGAACCTGACACGGATTTTGGCCACAGTAGTAGGTGAGAGAGGCCAGGAACAAACCCAGAGCAGGGCTAAAGTCAGGTAACCTGGGCAACTGCACCCCATTAGACAAAGATCAGTGTACCTACTGCAAGGAAAAAGGTCACTGGGCTAGAGAGTGCCCTAAGAAGAAAAAGAACAGGTCCTTCAAGAAAGTGTTAGCCCTGGAGGAAGAAGATTAGCGGGGAAGGGGCTCGGAACCCCTCCCCGAGCCTAGGGTAACACTAGAGGTGGAGGGGAATCCAGTTGAGTTCCTAGTAGACACTGGAGCTCAACACTCGGTCCTACTCGAGCCGGCTGGATCCATCTCCCACAAGAAATTGTGGGTCATAGGAGCCACGGGACACCAGCAGTACTCATGGACTACCCGAAGAACAGTAGACTTAGGAACGGGACGGGTAACCCACTCGTTTCTGGTCATCCCTGAGTGCCCTGTGCCTCTACTTGGGGGAGATCTCTTAACCAAAATGGGAGCCCAGATTACCTTCACCCCTGACGGCCCGGAGGTGACCCAAAGCAAGAAAATGGCTACCGCCCTGACCATACGTCTAGATGATGAACATAGACTTTTTGAAGAACAGGGAGCAGAGGTAAATCACACAAATGACTGGTTGAACAGGTATCCGGGGGGCATGGGCCGAGACGGCTGAAACAGGACTAGCCTCAGAAAGGCTGCCCATGGTCATAGAGCTTAAGGCCACTTCTACTCCTGTGGCTGTACGCCAGTACCCCATGACTAAGGAGGCCCGGGAAGGGGTTAGGCCCCATATCCAGCGCCTCCTTCAGCAGGGCATCTTAGTGACCTGTTAAGAAGCCCGGCACAGGAGACTATCGCCCGGTACAGGACTTAAGGGAAGTGAACAACCAGGTGCAGGATATCCACCCCACTGTACCTAACCCTTACAACTTATTGAGCTCTCTTCCCCCGGATCATATTTGGTATACTGTCTTGGATTTAAAGGACGCTTTCTTCTGCTTGTGACTGCACCCTTCCAGCCAGAGCATCTTTGCATTCGAGTGGAGGGACCCTGACTTTGGGACTACAGGCCAACTGACCTGGACCTGCTAACGGTCATTGCCCCCCAGTCTTTGGAGAGCATCATCAGACAGCCCCCTGATCGGTGGTTGTCCAACGCTCACATGACGCACTACCAGAGTCTCCTACTGAATGGAGACAGGATCCAGTTCGGACTGCCTGCCATCCTCAACCCAGCTACCCTATTACCTGACACGTCCACCCAGGGGAGTGTGCTGCATACCTGTCAAGAGATACCGGCAGAGGAAACGGGGACTCGAAGGGACCTCCGAGACCAGCCCTTGCCAGACGCTCAGCTGACCTGGTTCACTGATGGAAGCAGCTACATAATAGAAGGTAAAAGGGTGGCCGGGGCGGTGGTAGTAGACGATGAGCAAGTTATCTGGGCAAGCAGCCTGCCTGAAGGGACGTCAGCTCAGAAGGCCGAGTTACTAGCTCTGACTCAGGCCCTACAATTGGCAGAAGGGAAGAAGATTAACATCTACACTGATAGCAGGTATGCCTTTGCTACTGCCCATATCCACAGGGCTATCTACCGGCAGCGGGGGCTACTGACCTCGGCAGGGAAGGAAATCAAAAATAAAGAAATTTTAAGCCTGTTAGAGGCCGTCCACCTTCCTAAGAAAGTGGCAATTATTCACTGTCCTGGACATCAGAAAGGAGGGTCCAGGGTTGCTGGAGAGAACCAAAGGGCTGACAGAGAAGCCAAGCAGGCGGCTCAGGGACTCAACATCCTATCCTTGTCTGGGGAAAAACCGAGGTCTCACCCTGAGGATACGGTATATCCCTCTGTCAGGAACTTTGATTATTCAGAACCAGACCTTGAGAGAATGGACAGATTAGGGTTTTGCCTGGAGACTCCAGACGGGATCCGGGAAACCTCAGAAGGAAAAAGAATCCTCCCTGAAAAACAGGCTATCATTTTCCTCAGACACTTTCATAAGCTAACTCACCTGGGCCCAAAACATTTAAAAACTATTGTCCAGTCTTCGCCGTATTATGTCATGAACCAAGGAGAACTCGCAGATACAACTGTAAAAGGATGCAAGCCTTGCCAGATGGTGAATGCCTAGCCCAGCAAACTTCAGCAGGGCAAACGGCTCTGAGGAGACCACCCTGGGAGTTACTGGGAGGTAGACTTTACTGAGGTAAAACCAGCCAGGTATGGATACAGATACTTATCGGTATTCATAGATACATTTTCAGGATGGGTTGAAGCCTTCCCTACCGAGAAAGAGACTGCTCAGGTGGTGGCCAAGACAATACTAGAAGACATCTTCCCGAGATTCGGGGTGCCCAAGGTAATCGGGTCGGACAACGGCCCTGCATCTGTTGCCCAGGTAAGTCAGGGACTGGCCAAAATCCTGGGGCTTGATTGGAAATTACATTGTGCTTATAGGCCCCGAAGCTCAGGACAGGTAGAAAGAATGAATAGAACTCTAAAAGAGGTCATGACTAAATTATCCTTAGAGACTGGCATAAAAGACTGGACAGTCCTCCTTCCCTTTGCTTTGTTTCGGATCCGCAATACCCCTGGCTCCCTCAAGCTAACTCCTTTTGAAGTTCTTTATGGGACTCACCCTCCACTCATTACCATGCAGCACTTTTCTTCCCCATAATCTTACTCCTCTCAATCTCTGTACACCAGATTAAAAGCCCTTGAGGCTGTGCAGAGGGAAGTGTGAAGTCGGTTGGCCGAGGCCTACAAGCCTGGAGACCTGCAAGTACCTCATCAGTTCCAAGTCGGAGACTCGGTGTACATTCGGCGCCATCGTGCTGCCAGCTTGGAACCGAGGTGGAAAGGACCATACATAGTGCTGCTCACGACTCCAACTGCAGTAAAGGTCGATGGCATCGCCGCCTGGATCCACGTTTCACATGTCAAGCCCGCACCACCACCTGACCCAGCGTGGAAAGTGGAAAAAATGGACAACCCCCTCAAGCTCCGCATTCACCGTGTTCTTGCTCCTGTTAACGCACTTCCCACCGATAAGTAGTCCTAACCCTCATGCCCCCCAATGACTAACATGGCAGGTCCTCTCCCAGACTGGAGATGTAATAAGGAAGAATGCTGTTTTTTACATAGATCACTCTAGTGTAATATATATATAAAGACAGAAGTTCCATGATTAGAACTTGCCAAAAAGCAAATGGGGGAATGTAAGAATGGAACTTTTTTTTTAAAGAAGCTGTCTGTTTTATCTCAACTCCCCAAGGTCCCCCGACAGAGATGTGAAACCTAGGAAATAGCCCTGAGCAAAGAGTTAGCAATGCAAAACAGTGCTCTAACAGTTAAGAAACACAGGGTGGGAGATCGCCAGATGAGACTGTTGACTAAACTTAAGCCTTATCATATCAATGAGCCCAGATCCCTTTGGAATTCCCTAGCGGCTTTGTTCCCCTCTTCCTCCTCCGTGTGTGATCCTCCCACTCCCCAACGTGTGGTTTTTGCCTTTATAAACTTGTAAGACTTGCTGTTCGGGGCTCAACTCCTCGGCTCCTGCGTGAGTTACGAGTTGAGCCCCAGCATGCTGGAATAAAGCCTCTTGCTGTTTGCATCAAGTGATGTCTCCTGCGGTTGATTGGGGTCGCCGTCAGTCCGTGGGACAGAGTGAGGGTCTCCCTCTGGGGGTCTTTCAGAGGCTGCCTATATTCCATGCCCCCCTCTTCAAGGCCAGGAGTGTAACATCTTCAGATTTTTCTGCTTTCTCACACTTCCTCTGACTCTCCTGCTTCCCTCTTTCCCTTTGTGGTATCAATGGGCCCACTCAGATCATCAGAATAATGTCCCATCTCAAGATCCTTAAATCAGACACATTTATAAAGTCCCTTTTGCCTTGTAATGAAGCACAGTCATACGTTCCAGGATCTGGAAGTGATTAACTTTGCAGGGGGAGGGGGGGGGCAGTGCATCATCTTGTCTACTACTCTGAGATTTTGGGCAAGTTGCTTAACTTCTTTGTGCCTCAGTTTCCTCATCTACAAAATACATATAATAACAGTTCCTACTTTTATTCAATGAGCATGGAAAAAGCACCAAACACTTGGGAATGTTTTGAAAAGCAACACAAGTAAAGGGCCTAGCACAAAATAAACACTTGATAAATTTCAACTATGGTTCCTCAATCATTGTTGACAATTCAAGGCCAACAGGAACCTCCAGTTTGGGATGCAGTGAAGAAGGAAACTTTATTCAATGCAAAATAGCTCAATTGTGACAGCACTGGCAGTGAGGCAGCCCTGGGGCGAGGTGGCCCAGGGCCAGGCCCTTCTCTGGCTGGACTATTCTGCCAGGGCAGACATCTTTGCTGTTTCAGCACCAGCTCAGAAAACACACTCTTCCTTGGAAAGGAAAAATGCATTTTTAGAGCCACAGAGGAGCTGACTTATATAAACAGAAGTCCCTGCTCCTGGTCCCTGGTCTGTCCTCATGCAAACAAAGACTCAAATCCTCCCAGTTTGATTGGTCCAAAAGGCACTGTCCTGATTGGTCAAAATAGAGCCTCTCTGATTGGTCAATGAAGAAGCTGATTGGCTTATAGCTTCACAGCTTTGATTAGATGGGGAAAACCTCAGTCCTGTTGGTTTAAATAGGATTTCAGGAACTGCTTTATAAGGCGTGGCTCTCATCGAGGCAGGCAGGTCAGTGCAGAGGCAGGCAGTTCAATGCTGGCTTATCCCTGAATTGCAGTGTGCATGAGAGGGCCCTGTGTAGAAATGGCAGCTAGGCACTGTTTGTTTGTTTTTTTATTTTTATTTATTTTTTAAAGTATATTTTTATTGATTTCAGAGAGGAAGGAAGAAGCAGATAAAGTTAGAAACATCAATGATGAGAGAGAATCATCGTTGGGCTGCCTCTTATATGTGTGCCCCACACTGGGGATCGAGTCCACAACACAGGCATGAGTCCTGACTGGGAAATTGAACTGTGACCTCTTGGTTCATAGGTCGACACTCAACCACTGAGACACACTGGCCAGGCTGTTTGTTTTTTATATTGGAGCCCAGTTAGCCACTGGGAGCCTCTTGAGTAGGTATCTTCTTCCTCAGGGCCCACAGGTTGCATCGTTTTGCTCTTACGCATAAATTAGAGGCTTCCTGCCTAGCCCGCGTGGCAAAATTGAGATGTGGTCCATCTCACAGCCATCTAATTAGTGCTACATAAGACAATAGTTCCTAGTAGGCAACATCCATGCGTGCTAGCATCAGGATGATGAATACGGAGCTGCTTTATAACCTTAAGAGACGGAGGATATGAAAGAAGGAGTCTGGCGGCAATGAGTCCAAGACGCCAGCCAGGCTGGAGGTAAAGCACAGGCTGGGGGCAGCCTCTCTCTTTCCTCTCTCTGCCCCACACACAAGGGCTGCCCATCCTCTTCTGGGGAGAGAGGCTTGGCAGTACTAAGGGCTTCCTGAGGCAAGGGTGTCACACAGAAGGGGTGCAGAATCACTCCCCTCAGAGCCTTTAACAGTGAGTCTCTGACTCCCTGCCTTTGCCTAGGGAAGGGGTGCGGGAGGGGGTGGACAGGAAACCCCTGGAGGCCCTTCCCAGCTCAGGGCCCAGGAAGTCCTGACTGTCCCTCCAGGTGACACTTAACCGCGGATCAAGTTGCCCGCTCTGAGCTCTGACCCTTTCTCTTTGCTGACATGGTCACCCCCTGCCCTTCTCACCTAAGGACTCATTTTTCTGGTTCACACTGATGAAACTCAAATCTGCCATCTGGGTTTGTCATCAACCTAAAACTCTCACTAAGGGGTTCATTCTTCAAAAGTCTTCTGTCTGGGTGGCTCAATGGGTTGGAGCATCGTCCTGTACACTGAAGGATAGACTCCAGGTCAGGGCACATACCCAGGCTGTAGGTTCAGTTCCTGAGTACAGCATGCTTCTCTCTCTCTCTCTCTCTCTCTCTCACACACACACACACACACACACACAGTCTCTCTCCCTTTCTCTCTCTCTCAAATCATTTTTAAGTCTTCTGAAGGTGAGTAGTGTTTCTCCTATTACCTTAGCCTCACCCAATAGGTGTTCATTCCACACCCTCCCAATATCTTTACCCACAACAGTCATTAATTCACTTATTTATGTTTAACATTTGTCCTGACTCCTATTCTGCGAGTTCCCGGAGGCAGGCATGTCTCGTCCCATTCACGACTCACGGTGCCGACATTAGTCCATGCCTTGCATTTGGGGAGCAAATCAATGCATGAACGAGGGGAAGGAGACCTTCGCCATGCAGAGGAAGCCCTTCTCCGAGGTTCTTTCTCGAACCTGCTCCTCGGCCCCGAGGACACTGCCTGTGGGTGGGAGTGGGAGGAGGGCATGAGAGACCTGGGCACTGAGGCCCTGAGGATCCTGGGACATGAGGGGGGCTTCGGAGGCTGGGTGGCCACTGGAGCCCCTGATGCCCCTTCCTCAGTGAACCTTCCTTGAAATCCTTTGAGAGAACAAACATCTCCCCTGAGAACGTCCACATTGTGCTGTAACTGTTTGGGGCGGAATCTGCCCAAGTCGGGAGCTCCAGGGCAGCTTCTTCCTCAGCTCTGTCTGCAAAGTCAGGGGCGCACCTTGGGGGGTGGTGTGGGGGGGCAGGGGGGCAGGGGGAGGGAGGGCTGGGGGGCCAGGCTCCTTACTTGTTGAATGAAGGAGGTGTGTAGAGTTCACCATTGCTCACAAACAGCACGCTGTACCCTGGGGCTGTCCCAGGAGAGCAGGGTGTATGGCCACCCTCCCTCCTTAGGGTCTCCCTGCCTCTCCCACAGCTGAGTCCCACCCCAGCCGGCCAATCCAGCAATGCTTCTGCCCGATTCTGACAGATTCTAGAGTCAGGGACCTCAGGCTGGCGGGGAGGCCTCGGCACTGCCCTGTCCACTGTGGGGTCGTGGTTTCCTCCTGAGCTTCCCCTCGGAGGTCGGAAGAATTTCCTGTGGGGTCATAGGTCAAAGGCCGCCAGTGGCAGCAGAGCTGTGTGGAGGGCCAGCTGGGCGTCTGCAGTCTGGCCCCAGGAAGAGGGATGAGCTGCTCCGGGCGCAGGAAGCAGCGCAGAGCAGGCCGAGGCAGGCAGGCTGGGCTCCGGGGCCTTACCACCGAGGCCATGGCTCTGGGGGCTCCCTCCCATGGGAGATGGAAGACGGTGGAGTGGGGTGCAGTGTGGACGGTCGCTGCTGGCAGAAGGGACATGAACATAGGGTTGAAGGCTGGCTGAACTGGGCCGGATTGACAGGGACACCAGGCAAGCCATTGCCTTTGAGGTGTGCCTCCCATTAGGAGCCCCTTTCATGGAGGAGGGTGTGCTCCCCTGTGGAGCAGAAAGGAAGTGCAATTGTGTTGCTAAGGGGACAGATGGATTTGGGTCTCCCCTGGCTTCCTGACCACTTCCTGGAGGTCCCCGCAGTTTGGGAGTAGAGCAGAACCCCCTGGGGCCCAGTCATATCTAAGCAGTAGCCCATGAGGTGGGAAGAGGGGTAGGGTGAGAGGTCCAAGCCTGAGCTGTGTTGTGTGCTGGATTGGGGGTCCCATCCCCATCCCCTGCCTGCAGCCAGGCCCACGTGGACAGGGCTGCCGTGTTGGGTCGTGCAGGTCGTGTGCGGCACAACTTCAGGGGCACCACATCCCCGATGTGCCACCCAGAAGCTCTGGTCACGAGCCTTTACACATTAATCCTGCACCTCAAAGGTCACCCTGGCAAGCTTCCCTGCAACCTACCAGACCCAGCTTCGATTTTGTCTCCCGGGTCTGAGGGCCTCCCTCCCCGGGCACCCACCACACCTTCCTGCCTCTGCTCCCAGCGCCTGCACAGACAGACGTGCAGCACCGCGTCCGTTTTGTCTCCACTGCCCTCCTCGCAGCCTTCCTCCTCCACCTTCCAGTGCAGGGAGCCGGCGTCACTGAATGAACGGTGTTGACTCAGCGGTCAGCTGGGAGGACCTGCAAGACCACTGTGCACTCTCTGGCCGTAAAGAAGATGCGTGGCCCAAGGAAGGAAAACCCCCAAACTGTGGGGACCCCCTGGGAGTAGTGAGGAAGCTAGGGGAGACCCAGATCCATCTCTCCTTTCAGCCACGCCATTGCATAGTCACCCAGGTATTGTGGCAGTGATGGGAATGGGCTAGAGCAGTGGTTGGCAAACTGCGGCTTGCGAGCCTCATGCGGCTTTCGAGCTTCGGTTTGCCACTCTGTTGATTAATGAGTTTGCTGACCACTGACCTAGACTCTCGATTCCAATAATTACAGGCTGTTGTTGTTCCTTGTGATTAAGCCCCTATCCCAGTGGTCGGCAAACTCATTTGTCAACAGTGTGGCAAACCGCGGCTCGCGAGGCGCATGTGGCTTGTGAGCTGCAGTTTGCCAACCACTGTGCTAGATAGAGGCTGGTGCAGCGCTCAGCCCCTCGGCGCTGGGTCAGGGTGGGCTGGCAGGAGGAGCAATGGCCCCTGTTCTGAGAACACTTGGGAGCAGGGGCCCAAACCCTCTTTCGGGTAGGTCACCACTCCTGTCCTTTCTCTCCTCTCCTTTCCCAGCCACAGGTGTTTTAAAGGCTATTTTGATGCTGCTATAATAAGAAACCAGCAATTAACTATTATAAGGCTGTTTTACAATTGTGTGGAAGCCCCTTTTATCTACTTTGCTTTAAATGGTTATATCTTTTATCCCTCGTTTTCAGGAGTATAAAACTTTACAGCGTTTGCTGCAAACCATCATACTTTGCAGTTTATTGTTCCCTCTGCAGATACATCTTCCCCATAAATACTATGACTTCTGTCTGTACAGTACTGGGCTCGGCCACTGCGGCTCTCTGTGATTTCATCGGTGGGACTTGGCCTAGAACGCAAGGTGACACACGGAGCCACTGGGCTGGCTGGCCACCCTCCGTCCCTGTCCTCGGATCAGGCTGACCAGCCGCCCTGCCAGGAAAGAGGTCCTGGACCAGGCAGAGGGAACGAAAGGAGGAATCCCGGAGGGGATGGTGCCCACTTGCCTGGTGCCTCATCTGAGGTTTGAGCCCTTGCAGACACTGGTAAGTGTCCTGGCTGCTCCCATCCTTGGGTAAGAAGACCTCGCATGACATAGCTGGGAAGCAGCAGCAATAAACTCAGCCAGAGCTCCAGGAGGCATGCGTGGAGCAGAGGGCAGGCCAAGTTCAATGGCAGCCACATCCTGTCCTTCCCGGGGCCCCAGCCCAAGGGCCTCTCTGAGCAAAGGTTCTGTCTAGAACAGCCACGGTAATGAGGATCACACAGGCACTTCTGTCCCCAGGTGAATTCTGCAAGTTGGAACTGGTTTTCTGTTTTTCAAATCTGACTATTTGGGTCAAATGCAAAAATGGACAGCACCTAATTTGGTGGCCAAGAGACCGCACCACCCTGGACTTCCAGCTGCACTGGGGGTAACTGGTCCAGGACTCCAACTGCTGCTCTGATCTCCATGGAAGCGTTTGAACTGAGGTCACACCCTCAGTGGGCTGCTCATGGCCAGTGACTAAATAAGGCCCACTCCCAGGAGGCGAGGTTCCTCTGGCGCTGACTGGCTGAAGGACTTCCCAAACTTTTCTTACCAAACTTTTCTTACACTGCATGGCAATCTATGAAGCTTCCACCCAGCCCTCCCTCCTTCGCTGAAACCAGACTTGTAGAGCAATCGGAGAGCTCCCCTGGCCTACACCGGCTCCCTCTCCATCTTTCCCTAACAGGCATTTCCCCTAACAAAGTGCTAGCACATTTAATCCCATATTGGCATCTGATTCTCAGAGGACCAGGACTAGCACACTTTTCATTTACAGAAGGAGAGGGTTGTATACATCAGTGTCTGGGATGGAAACTCTGTACCTACATGTTATTTATGCAGATAGCTGCTAACAGACACTAGACAGGTAGAATAGATGGGAGTATGTGTACATGCAATGCTAGAAGCAAATCCAGGTGTACCTCTGGGTATAGCATATGTAGGTGGGTAAAAGTTGATGGCTATAAATATACTTTTAAAAAATTACAGGATCAGCTGAAACCGGTTTGGCTCAGTGGATAGAGCCTGCGGACTGAAAGGTCCCAGGTTCAATTCCAGTCAAGGGCATGTACCTTGGTTGCGGGCACATCACCAGTGGGGGGTGTGCAGGAGGCAGCTGATCAATGTTTCTCTCTCATCAATGTTTCTGTCTATCCCTCTCCCTTTCTCTCTGTAAAAAAAAAATCAATAAAAAATACATATTTTTAAAAAATTACAGGATCATCAATGGGTTATTTTATTTTATTTTTGCTTAATCTCCACCCAAAGATTTTTTCCCACTGTTTTTTTAGGGAGAGTGGAAGAGAGAGGGAAAGCCAGAGAGGAACATTGATGTGAGAGATTGGTTGCCCCCTGCACAAGTCCCCTGACCAGAACCCGGACCGGGAAGAAGCCTGCAACCAAAGTACATGCCCTTGACCAGAATTGAACCTGGGAACCCTTCATCCACAGACCGATACTCTATCCACTGAGGCAAGCTGGCTAGGGCTATAAATATACTTCAAAAAGTACTTTATTATTTTAGAATAGTTTTAGATTCATAGTAAAATTCAGTGGAAGGTACAGAGATTTCCCAGATAGCCTTCACACACTGGGCCTCCCCACATCAACATCTCCCACCAGACTGTGCATTTGTTACAATTAACGGACCTCCGTTGGCACATGATGATCACCCAGGGTTCATAGTTTGCATTAGGGTTCACCCTTGGTGTTGCACATGCTATGGGTTTGGACAAATGTACAATGACATGTGTCCACCATTATAGTGTCCTACAGATGAGTTTCACTGTCCTAAAAATCCTCTGTGCTCCACTTCCTCGTCCGTCCCCACCCCCCTCAAGCCCTAAAGCTCCTGGAAATCACTGATACTTTTATTGTCTCCATAGTTTTTAATTTCCCAGAATACCATATAGTTGGAATCATACCGGATAAATATACTTTTAAAATTGTAATCATCCAACACTTGGGAATCAAGTGCTTGTTAGCTGATGATGTTGTGTGTAGAGAGAGTAATGGATGTTTAGTCATAATAACAATCTTACATACACATTTTTATTTGTCGACATGATCTCACTTAATTCTCACAACAGATCTATGAGAAGTGCAAGTCTCTCTCTATCTCACAGATGTGAAATGGAGACCAAGAGAGGCATCCCAGTAGCAAGTACATATGTGAAGCTAGACAATAAATGTGCATAGATAGAAGCATGTGGGAATTGCTGGTTAAGTAGACATATCTGAACACATGTGAAGACAGATGTGTAGATCGACAAATAAATAAGCATGTGCCAATCTTTTCCCCGCAGTCACAATCTCTTCTCTGGAACTCAGGATTCGGGATATAGCTGTTTGAACCTGAGCTCAGAACACTGAGTTCTGTCTCAGTAAGTTTATTTTACTGCTTAGCAGCAAATCAAAACCCATTACTCCTTATCACTCACCTAGTTATCTGGATTCCAGGAAAGCCAATCCGACTTTAGGAATTAGCTCTAACACTTGGCGTCAGTAGCAGACAATGATATATGTATAACTTTCTGTTTTGTATAAGTGTTCCTATGTCTTGTTTTTAAAATAAAGCTGCTCTTGCTAAGGTCAATGAAGACTTCATTGTCCAACCCAATGGTCACATTTCAGTCTCTCCTTCCTGGCCTCTTGGTGACACTAACAGCGCTGCCCACTTTCTCCCTGAATCTCTGCTCCATGACCCTTGACATCACTTCATTCTGACTTTCTTCTTGCCTGTCTGGACACACTCCTTCTCGGGTTCTTCCAGACTGTTCTTTGGCCACCCCATAGCAGCCCCCACAGTTTTCTCCCCCTGCTCTTTCTGATAAGAACCTCCTTTTGTTTGGGTACTCTTCCTCCTTGAGGCAGCGCATTTCCCAGGGGTTGAGAGCTATCCTCTGAGATGAATCCTGATCAGTCCAAATCGCTGGTTTTCAACGTGTGGTCCCAGGACCAGGACACCAGCCTCACCTGGGAACTCAATAAAAATTCAAATCCTCACACCTCACTCCAGACCCACTGAACGGAAATCTCTGGGAGTGTAGCCCAGCAATCTGAGTTTTAACAAGCTCTCCAGCCGATCACAATGCAAATCAAATTTGAGAACCACCCGGTTCAAGCCAATCGCCTTGTTTCCCTTCCCACTAATTTAATTAGGCATCCATGTGTGATGGCATGTTTACTGAAGAGAAATGAGAGGAAGTCTGCGGCAGAGAGGGTCTTGAAAGTTCTCTTTGCCTCTAAAAGAGATACAAGAATGAGATGGTCCCTCTGCGTCTGACAGACACTGGTGCTGATGTGATGCCTGGGACCACGGGGGCCAGGTTTGACCATGCGGAGAGCAGCATAAAGACCAGCGGCAGGTGGAGAATGGCAGAGCAAAAAGATGAAAGGGTCTGCATGGGCTGAACTGTGTTCCTTAAAAAGACATATTGAGGCCCTTGCCCCCAGTGCCTCAGAATGTGTGGATCAGCAAATAAATGAGAATGTGCCAACCTTTCCCTCCCGCAGTCACAGCCTCTTGACTGGAACTCAGGACTCAGGCTATAGCTGTTTGAACCTGAGCTCAGAACACTGAGTTCTGTCTCAGTAAGTTTATTTTACTGCTTAGCAGCAAATCAAAACCCATTACTCCTTATCACTCACCTAGTTATCTAGATTCCAGGAAAGCCAATCCCAACTCTAGGAATTAGCTCTAGCACTTGGCATCAGTAGCAGACAATGATATATGTATAACTTTGTGTTTTGTATAAGTGTTCCCATGTCTTGTTTTCAAAATAAAGCTGCTGACCTGATTTGGAAATGTGTCATTGCAGATGTAATTAATTTTTTAAAATATAGATATAGATATAGATATAGATATAGATATAGATATAGATAGATAGATAGCCTAAGTGACTGAATGATTGAATGACAGGTCGACTGGTCGCTATGACGTGCACTGACCAGCAGGGGGCAGATGCTCAACACAGGAGCTGCCCCCTGGTGGTCAGTACGCTCCCACAGGTGGAGCACTGCTCAGCTGACCAATGAACACCAGATGCAGGGCTCACAGCTGGCCATGCAGCCTGGAGAGGCAGTGGTAGCAGGCGCAGTGGGACCAGGATGGGCAGGAGTGTCAGGCAGGAGTGGCAGGTGGCATTGAACGCCAGTTTCAGCCTGATTCCCACAGGCCACACCGAGGGACCCTACCGGTGCATGAATCCGTGCTCTGGGCCTCTAGTAAGGTCATAATGGAGTGGGATGGGCTCTAAATCTAATATGACTGGCATTCTTATGAGAAGAGGGGGCACAGAAAGAAAATGGCTATGCAGCAGACACTGGAGTCTCTCTTATAGAGAGACTTGTAGGTTACAGAGGAAGCATGGTTCTGCTGATTACTTGATTTTGGACTCCTACCCTCCAGAACTATAAGAAATACATTTCTACTGCTTTCAGCCATCCAGTGAGTGTGACATTGTGATGCAGACCTAAGAGAGTAATACAGGACCATTCCAACCTATCCACTGCCCTACAGCTGCCCTACCCTGAAATCACTTGTTATATGAAATAACAATTTTCCGCCGGGACCAGTTTGGCTCAATGGATAGAGCGTCGGCTTGGGGACTGAAGGACCCGGGTTCGATTCTGGTCAAGGGCATGTACCTTGGTTGCGGGCATATCCCCAGTAGGGGGTGTGCAAGAGGCAGCTGGTCGATGACTCTCTCTCATCGATGTTTCTAACTCTCTATCTCTCTCCCTTCCTCTCTGTACAAAATCAATAAAATATATTTAAAAAAAAAAAAAAAAAGAAATAACAATTTTCCTTTATCATTTAATATAGTTGAATAGGGCTTTTTGCCTGTATTTTTTAGATTGCATTAGCTTCATGACTGATATCCATCTTTTATTATATATTTTTATTTATGTCAGAGAAGAAGGGAAAGGGAGAGAGAGATAGAAACATCAATGATGAGAAAGAATCATTGATCGATTACATCCTGCCTGCCCCATACTGGAAATGGAGCCCACAGCTTGGGCATGTGTCCTGACTTGGAATCCAACCATGACCTGGTTCATATGTTGATGCTCTTAAACACTCAGCAACATTGGTCATGCGTGACTGATAACCATTAAGTCTTACATTGGCCCTCTTCTCTTCTAACTTCATCCTCCTTTCTGAGGAGAGCTCATCCATGCTCAAAGCTTCAAATACAGTGGGACTTTGTTTCTCAAATTTAATTCAACCCAGAAGACTGTTTGAGAAGTGACTTGTTTGAAAACGGAACCATTTTTCCCATTAGAAATAATACAAATTGAATTAATCCTTTCCAGACCCCCAAATGATTCCATTTTAATATTTCTTATGTACCTGTTTAATGTACTATTAATCTATAAATACGCATCTTTTCTTAAATTTATGGAACCACCCCCTACTAGCCTTAAATAAATTTTTCATATCACTACCTGGGAAATGCTATCACAGGCTAACTGCTTTTTATTTATCCAAGTCAACAGCTTTTCCAGCTCTTCAATGGCCTGTGATTGTTGTTTTGTGAACACTTTCGCAACCTTAGCAACATTAGCACTCTTGAGGGCCTCTTTATGTTTTAAAATTGTGCTAATCCTTGATTTAGCCAGCAACAAAAACATTCTCTCTTTTGTTTGTTGCCTGAGACACACTTTTTGTCATGCTGAGGTATCAGCATGAAAGGGCTGTCAGGTCAAAAACAGCCCTTTTGTAGACAACCAAGACATTTTTTTTCTCTGGACAAAAACTTGGTTGAGAACTGAATAATTCAAGGTGGGAGATGTTCAAGAAACAAAGTTCAACTGTGTTACTCAATGGGTGCCTAACTTTTAAGCCTGTATACCCAAACCACACTGCACTCCAGAGTTATATATCTAGCATGTAGTGAACACCCCTCCTTGGAGATCAAAATTCAACATGTCAAATTTCAATTCCCTATTGACCCCTCCTTCAAGCTATTAGAGCTTCTGAGTTTTCAGTTTTAAAGAGTGTCACAAATGTTCATTCAGATGTCCAACTATTGACCAGGTGTCATTCTATCATCTTCCTCTCATGTTTAGAACTTCCCCAAGTTCTGTTGATTCTTCCTTTCTCCCTATTATCTCTTGTATCTATCTTCTCTTTACCATCCCCATTTTCACTGAAATAAAATCTAAGTTCTCAAAATAGAGAATCCAATATGGCTGCCCAGGTAAATACCTAGCCGCAGCCGCACACAACAATTTCAATAAAATACAACTAAAATGTAAAATGGACATTACCCAGAACTACAGGAAAGTCGACTGACTGGAAATTCTACAACGAGAAGCAAGGAGAAAACCAGAAGGAAGCGCGGAGGAGCTGTAAAAGCCTAAGGTACAGAGACACACGGCATGCACGGAGAGGACGGAGCCGGAGAGGAGGGAGGCTGAGTGCCTGGCTGGCATTCCCTAGCAGGAAGGAGATAAAAGCTCAGACTGTGTTGGGCCCCAGTTCTGACTGCTCTGAACCCCAGTTCTAGGCCAGACCCCGGGGACCCAGGCTCATCCATAGGGAGCTGGGCTGTAAGGCGAAACCACGGAGAAGTGGCGAAAGGAGGTCCCAGAGGCGCGCACATTGTGTGCAGAGAAAGGACGGTCGGCTGTGCCACAGAATTGCCCTGGCGAGAAGGAGACAGGGGCTCCAGACTGCTCTGAACGCCACCTCCAACTCCACTTCCAACTGAACTGAACCCCAATACCAGGCTCATTGGGGGAGAGCCTACTGTTTGGTAGCAAGTGAAAATCGAGGGCACCTTTCTCTCAGAGGTGCTTGCAGCGAGTACTGAAGGACCGTGAGACCCAGGAGCCACATAGGGCGGGGCTGATGGAAGCCAAGGCTGTAGGCTCCACCCAGAAACTCAGCCCCATCTGTAGCTGTGAAATGCGACAACAAAATAGATCACAAATGAAAGAAATGGAGGACAAAAAGCAACTGGATATAGAGTTCAAATCTACGCTTATAAGGTTTTTCAAGAATTTCCTAGAAAAGATGGATAAGACCTATGAGGATATGAAAAGAGATCAACTAGAATTAATAAGGAATCAACAAGAAATGATAAGGGATCAACAAGAAATAAAGAATACATTGTCTGAAATAAAAAATATTATACAGAGTCCTAAAAACAGAATGGAAGATCTCAAGAATCAAGTCAAACATTTGGAACATAAAGAGCCAGAAGACACTCCTCCGCAGAAGCTAGAAGACAAGAGAACCCAGAAAATTGAAGATAATGTAAGAAACCTCTGGGACAACTTCAAGCGAACCAACATCAGAATTATGGGGGTCCCAGAAGATGAGAGAGAGCAAGATATCGAAAACATACTGAAAGAAATTGTGACAGAAAACTTCCCCCACCTGGTGAAAGAATTAGACTTACAAGTCCAGGAAGCGCACAGAACTCCAAACAAAAGGAATCCAAAGAGGACCACACCAAAACAAAGCATAATTAAAATTCCAAGAGCAAAAGACAAAGAGAGAATATTAAAAGCAGCAAGAGCAAAGCAGGTAGTTACCTATAAAGGAGCACCTATACGATTGTCAGCTGATTTCTCAACAGAAACCATGCAGGCCAGAGGGTAATGGCAAGAAATATTCAAGGTGATGAATAGTAAGAACCTACAGCCAAAGATAATCTATCCAGCAAAGCTATCACTCAGAATCGAAGGCCAGATAAAGAGCTTCACTAATAAAAAAAAATCTAAAGGAGTTCATCACCATCAAACCAGAATTATATGAATTGCCGAAGGGGGTTCTTTTGGAAGAGAAGGTAAATAAAGATAAAAATTATGAACAACAAATACATAACTCAACAAGTGAATCTAAAAACCAAGGAAATTAAAAAAAAATCTGATGAACAATATTAACTGTTGAATACAATAGAATCAGAGGTATGGAAGGGGAGTGAACTGACGATTCTTGGGGAAAAGGGGAGAGGGGGAAGAGACTGAACATAAACTGTGCACCTGTGGATAAGGACAATGGGAAGTGGGGAAAGGGCAGAGGGTGGGGTGGGAACCTGGTGGAGGAGAGCAATGGTGGGGGTGGGGGGAAGGAACATTTGTAATAATATGAACAATAAAAATTTATTTTAAAAAAATCTAAGTTCTCATTGTTCTCATAGGTTTTCACCCGGGATATTGTAACTCTAGCCTTAAACATTTCTCCATATTACTGAGGATTTAAAATGCATCTCTGACCCTGGGTTGGGTGGCTCAGTTGGTTGAGTGTCATTCCATGCACCAAAAGGTCTCAGGTTTGATTCCCGGTCAGGCACATGCCCGGGTTTTGGGCTGGATCCCCATTGCAGGAGGCAGTTGATTGATGTTTCTCTCTCAAATCAATGTTTCTCTCTCTCCCTTCATCTTTCTCTAAATAAATAAAAACATATATTTTTTTTGTAAATGTATCTCTTTGAGTTTGATAATATTTAATGATGAAGTCATCTGGGTTTGTAGTTTTCTTTACGGATAATTATTTTATAATTATAGATCCGACTTATTTATTATATATAGAATTTTTCCAAATGTCTTTTTGTGTTAATTTTGTAAGTTGTATTGTCCTATGAATTTATCTATTTCATTGAATAATACAAATTAATTACTGAGATAAAGTTTTTTGTTACAATATCTTTATATTACTTTCCTAGGGCTACTGTGACAAAATCCCACAAAATGGGTGGCTTCAAACAACAGGAATGTACTGTCTCTCGGTTCTGAGGACTAGAAGATAGGAGTCAAGGTATCAGCAGGTCATGCTCCTTCTGGAACTTGTCGGGAGAATATTTTCTTGTCTCTTTCTTGCTTCTGGTCATCAGTGTTCGCTGTTCCTTGGCTTGCAGTTGCATCACTCCTACCTCTGCCTCTGTTGTCACATGTCCTTCTCCCTGTATCTGTGTCTTCTCTTCTTATAAGGACACTAGTCATTGGAGTAGAACCCACTCTCCTCCAGTATGACCTTATCTTAACTTGATTATATCTGCAAAGACCCAGTTTCTAAATAAGATCACATTATGAGAAATTAGGAATTAGGTTCTCAATATATCTTTTAGGGGGAACACAATTCAATCCATTATAATCTTGTATTTTTTAATTATTATTTTGTTTTCATGCACTTATTTTATTTATTAGTTTAAAATCTTCATTGTTGGGAGTGTTACAGATGTCCCCCTCTACCTGGTTCCCAACCTACCCCAGGACACTGTCTGTATCCAAAGTGTTAATTTCTTTCTACCCCCTTCCCCTCTTCCCTCTGAGATTCATCAGTCTGTTCCATGGTTCCATGCCTCTGATTCTATTTTATTCACCAGTTTATTTTGTTCATTAGATTTCTTGTTTGTTTATTAGATAGAATTGTTGATAGATATGTATTTGTTGCCATCATATTTTTTATCTCCTCTTCTTCTTAAATAATATCCTTCAACATTTTATGTAATCCTTTTTTAGTGGTGATGAACTCCTTTAATTTTCCTTGTTTGTGAAGCTCTTTATCTGACCTTCAATTCTAAGTGATGGCTTTGCTGGGTAGAGTAATCTTGGTTGTAGGTCCTTGCTTTTCATCACTTTGAATATTTCTTGCCAATCCCTTCTGGCCTGCAAAGTTTCTGTTGAGAAATCAACTGACAATTGTATGGGCGCTCCCTTGTAGATAATTAACTGATTTCCTCTTGCTGCTTTTAAGATTCTGTCTTAAGATGATCCCTTGGCATTTTAATTATGATGTGTCTTGGTGTGGGCCTCTTTGGGTTCCTATTGTTTGGGACTCTCTGCACTTCTTGAACATGTAAGTCTATTTCTTTTACCAAGTAGAGAAAGTTTTCTGTCATTATCTCTTCAAATAGGTTTTCAATATCTTGCTTTCTCTCATCTCCTTTTGGCACCTCCATAATGCGAATGTTGGTACACTTGAAGTTGTTCCAGAAGCTCCTTACATTATTGTCATATTTCTTTATACTTTTTTTTTTCTAGTTAGGTGTTTTACTTCCTCATATTTCACACAGTTTATTTGATTCTCGGACTCCTTTACTACTCTACTGTTGTATCTCTATAAATTATTTTTATTTCAGTTAGTGTATGCTTAATTTCTTATGTCTTTAACCTTCTTGCTAAGACCCTTGAAAGTCTCATGAAGATCCTTGAGAAACTTTACAACCATGGTTTTGAACTCTGTATCCAATATTTTGCTTGCTTCCATTTCTTCCATTTGTGACATGTTTCTTTGTCTCCACATTTTGGCACCTTCCCTGTGTTTGTTTCTATGTATTAGGTAGAGCTGCTATGTCTCCTGGAGTTGGTAGAGTGGCCTTGTGTAGTAGGTGTCCTGTAGGCCCAGTGGCTCGGCCTCCCTAGTCACCTGAGCTGGGAGCTTTAGGTACATCCTTCTGTGGGCTGTATGCACAGTCTTGTAGTTGAGCCTTGGGTGCTGTTGGTGTCTCTGGGAGGAGTTGAGCTCCAGGCCAATTGGCTGTGAGGTCCAGTTGAGGCAACAGTGGGAGAACTGCTATGCAGGAAACACCCCTATGGAGCATGACTTACTTCAGTGGGGCTTTGGTGCTCACTGAGTCTTCCCCTTGAGTGTGTCATTTGTGAATATGTAGAAGTTGTAATCTGGTATGGCCTGAAGCTATCCAGTGGGCACTTGCTCTAGGGCCTCTAGGGAGGTGAAAAGTCAGCCACTGCCTGGGACCACCTTGCAGGGACTATTTGTATTGGGCTTGGAGGTGCCCAGGCAAGGTCCAGCTGTGAAGCATGGCAGGCTCATGCTAGTACAGGGTCTTGGGCCTTTTATTGATAGGTTTGGGGAATGCTGCTTGTTTAAGCAATTTTAGCAAAGTCTGAAGCCTGAGCTAGGACAGGCCATTCATATGTAAAAGCTGCTGCAAACAGGTTGGGTTGGACTGCGAATTGGATGTGGTGGGGTCTCAGGGAATTTCCAGGGTAGAGTAAACAGATATTGCTGCCAGACAGCCCTATGACTGGGCAGGTCCCAGCACAGGAACAATGACTCCTATCTCCATCTAGGAGGAAGAGGCCCCAAGTTCCTGCCCCGATGCCAGACAATCCAGTTGCTCCTCCTATGTGTTTGGATCCTCCAGAGCGTCGCATTGGTGCTGAAGCTCAAAGGAAGTGGGACCTTGTAAGTTCAGTTTGTGCTCTGGTTCTTTGAAAGGAACAGCTGGTCTCCAGGAGCCTCCATGTCACTGATCCCAAATTCCTGCTGGGTTTTACAGCCCAAAGTTATGGGGACTTCTTTTCCCAGCTTTGGGAACCTGGGCTGAGGGTCTGGTGTGGGGCTAAAAACCTTTGATCCTCATGGGCAGTCTCTGCAGAGATGACCTCGATTCCCATTAGGAAAGCAGCCCATGTAGATGCCAGACTAGTCCTGTCTGGACCTCTGCCCTCCAACCAGTCTCAGTGTACTTTCTTCTTTACTTCTCTAGTTGTAGGACTTCCATTCAGCCAGCTTTCAGGGGGTTGTGAATGATGGTCGTTCTGTATTTCAGTTGTAATTTTGATATTGTTGTGGGAGGAGGTAAGTATTTACCTATGCTACCATCTTGGTTCTCAATTCATTCACTTCTTTTAAATTAGTGGTTCTCAACCTTCCTAATGTAAATATCTGTGTTTTCTGATGATCTTAGGCAACCCTTCACATTGAGAACTACTGCTATAGAGCCTATGACCATTGAAAAACACAGATATTTACATTATGATTCATAACAGTAGCAAAATTAGTTATTATGTAGCAAAGAAAATAACTTTATGGTTGGGGTCACCACAACATGAGGAACTATATTAAAGGGTCGCAGCATTAGAAAAGTTGAGAACCACTATTTTAAGTGCTAAAAGCCAAGAAAATCTTGTAAGAAGAATAACAAAATTAGAAAATTTACATTACTGGTTATTAAGACTTTTTACATAATTAAACATGATTGATTGAAATAGAGGCAGGCATAGAAAAATATACCAATGGAACAAAATAGAAAGTCCAGAAATAAGCTCAAACATATGTGGATATTTGGTTTTTGACAAAGATGGCAATGCATAGTAATGGTAAAAGAACGGTCTTTTGAAAATATTGGATGTCCACATGGGAAAAAATTGAATCTTGACTCCTACTTCATATCAATCACAAACATCTATTCTATATGGACGGTAGATCTGAATGTGAAAGACAAATCAATAAAGCTTTTAAACGAAAACATAGACTATCTTTGTGGTCTTCTAGTAGTCAATAATTTCTTCCTAGCTTTTCTCTTCCAATAACTGGCACCACCATTTACACAATTGCCCAAGTCAACTTTGATTTATGTATTTTTGTCCTGACCTACACTTCTAAAAGGCATATCAAACCCACCACATTTTCATCTTTTCATCACCGGCTCAGTATAAGCCACCATCATCTCCCAATGGAAACAGCCTCCTAACTGTTCTCTTTGCTTATTGTATCATTGACTAAGATCCTCAGTGACTTCCCATGGTGTCCCAAACCTCACCTGCCCCAGGACCTTTGAACATGCTGTTCCTCTGCTTGAAATGCTCTTCCCTCAACTCTCCAGATGGAAGGGCCATTCTCTACTTTTCTCTCTTAGCTCATATCACCTTCTCAAACAAGCCTTCCTTGCAGACCTATCCAGCTTCTTCCCTCATCCCAGTTATTCCCTAACACAGAATGCTGTCTTTTCCTTTACTGCACTTGCTACAATACATAATTATCCTCTGTATTTTACTCATTAATTAATTCAATAAATATTTATTGTGTTTCCTCTGTCCCAGGCACTGTATTACATCATAATTTAAAATCATAATCAAACAGACAAGGTCTCTACCGTGATGTAGTATACAATTTAGTGAAGGATACATAGATTAATCAAATAATCAATGACAATATAACCACAAACTCTGAGAAGTGTTTGAATGAAAAGCTATCCTATATAATAAAAGGCTAATATGCAAATCGACCGAAAGGTGGAACAACCAGTCACTATGATGTGCACTGACCATCAGGGGCAGATGCTCAATGCAGGAACTGCCCCCTGGTGGCCAGTGCATTCCCACAGGGGGAGCACCATTCAGCCAGAAGCCAATCTCATGGCTGGTGAGTGCAGTGGTGGTGGGAGCCTCTCCCACCTCCGTGGCAGCGCTAAGGATGTTCGATTGATGGCTTAGGTCCATCTCCTGAGGGCTCCTGGACTGTGAGAGGGTGCAGGCCAGGCTGAGGGAGCCCCACCTCCGAATGCATGGATTTTGTCTGCCGAGCCTCTAGTTAAAAAATAAAATACCTGCCCTGACCGGTGTGCTAAGTGGTTAGAGCATTGGCCCACGCACCTAAAAGTGGCAGGTAGGATTCCTGGTAAGGGCATGTTCCTGGTTGTAGGCTCAATCCTGTGATTTTCTCTTTCCTCTCCTCCCCCAGTCTCTTTCCACTTCCACTCTCACTAAAAACCAATGGAAAAAAGTACCATTAGGTGAGGATTCAAAAAAGAAAGAAAAGAAAATACCTAACATTTACCACTCCTTTTTGCTCACTCCCTGAATTCTGTGCTTCCATGGTTTCTGTTATCAGCCTTCTTTTTTCCCCCCAGGCGTGCCAGGTGGGCTGGGGCTGAAATGTATACAGCACTCACAAAGAGAAAGGCAGATTTCGGAGAGTAACTTGACACTGCTTACATAAATAACAAGCCAGCAATTCTGCTCCCGAAATCCCAAAGCAATTCTCACAGCAGCTCTTGAGGCTCTTGATCAAAGGGGCCAGTGACCCAGCGCTGATCCAGGTACGGGCTGCATGGCGCATGGTTTGGAAGAACCTTCGGAACCTAGGGATGGCAGGAGGGAACGCGGCTCTGCGAGGGCAGGTGACTCTGCACACAGCCTCACAGTCCGAGTGGCGAGGGTGCTCCCGTTCCCACCTCCCAGCAGGCTGCTTTCTTAAGCCGCCTGAATGGTTTCCTGCCACCTCGACCTTCCACACTGTTTTCAGAGTGGTTTGCCCCGAATATAATCTGAGCATGCCTTTCACATGTCTGTCTTTCCTCAATGAGTTCCCATTGTCTTCAATAAAATGAAAACTCTTTAACATCTATGCAAAAATTCTTTAGGACTGGCCCTTCCAAAGTGTCTCTTTCTCCCTACACTTCTACCTCTTGGCCCTCACACACGAACTCTAGCCTCACTGAACCAGGTGTCTGTCAGAAGGGCCTTGCCACCCCTTCCTCCAGGTATCTGTCCAGGCTTTGCCTCCTGCCTGGAATACCCATCCTGGGCAGGCTGCACATCAGGCCAAGGGCTTGATGGTCTGACTCAATAACTGTTGCCTAAATATGTAATGAATGAATGAATGAGTGAATGAATGAACGAAGCTGAGCTATCAAATTAGTCCCCTTGGCCCCTAGAAAAATACATCCTTTTTGGTTTTTTACAGTGGAATCCTGAGTTCCATCTGAAATAAATTCCTCCTCCTCTGATTCCTGGGTTGCCCCTCTTTAATTACTATCACTTCTTGTGTATTTTCTGCGGGTAGCTGTTATACCTTTCTGGGGCTGCCACAGCAAAGCACCATAGACTGGGTGGCTTAAACCACAGAAGTTTATTTATTTATTTTTTAAATATATTTTATTGAGGAGAGAAATAGAGAGCTAGAAACGTCGATGAGAGAGAAACATCGACCAGCTGCCTCTTGCACACCCCTACCGGGGATGTGTCCGCAACCAAGGTACATGCCCTTGACCGGAATCAAACCCGGGACCTTTCAATCCACAGACCAATGCTCTATCACTGAGCCAAACTGGCTTCGGCTAAACCACAGAAGTTTAGTTCTTCACCGTTCTGGAGGCTGGAAGTCCAAAATCCAGATGTCACCAGGGTTGGCTTCTGCAGATGGCCACCTTCTCCTCCTGTGCTCTTCCCTCCATGTGTGGCTGTCTCCTAATCTCCTCTTCTCATAAGGACAACAGACATCTTGGGTTAGGGCCCACTCATATGACCTTGTTTTATTGCAATTACCTCTTTAAAGAACCTATCTTCAAATACAGTCACATTCTAGACCCTGGGGGTTAGCCCTTTAACATATGAACTGGGGGTAGGAGAGCAATTCAGCCCATAGCAGAGTTATTCTCATTTTATAGAGCAGGAAACCGATACCCAAAGGGGTTCAATAATGTGTTGTCTTAGTGCACCTGGAACTGCTATCACAGAACTTCTGTCAACTGCGTGGCCTAAACAACAAAGAGTATTTCTCACTGTTCTGGGGGCTAGAAAGTCTGAAATCAAGGTGCTCACAGATCCAATGTGTGGTGAGGACCATTTCCTTGTAGATAGCTGCCTTCTCCCTATGTCCTCACATGGCCAAGAAGGGGATCATATCTCTTATATTTTATCTTATAAGGGCACTAATCCCACTCCTGAGGAATCCACCCTCATGACCTAAATACCACCATGTGGGGAATCTGGCTTCAACATATGAATTAGGGGAGGACACAAAGATTCAGTCTATGGACTTGCCAATAGTCATCAGGCAGCATGTTGAGCCTCTAGGTTATCTGAATCAAGTCCTGGTGTGTTCTGCTACATTCCACAGTCTCCAGGGCCACAGCCTCCAGCCCCCAGCCCCTGATTTTATCTAGGGCTCTCTGTCCCCATTGCCATCTCTCTGCCACTTCATTTTCTGCAAAGTGACATATGTCTACATGCCATTGGACACTGACAACCATGACACGTATTGTAGGGCATTGGGACTTCCTGGGCAGCTGCAGTGGGGGGTGGGGTGGGGCTGGGCTGCAGTAAAAAGGAGAGGTCAGGGGTACATCATTTGGAGCCAAACTACCCAAGTTCAGATATAGGCTCACTCATTCTCTAGCTGTGTGGTCTTGGCAGAGTTATTTAGCACCCCAGAGTCCACAGTTTTCCCATCTGCAAAATGGAGATGATAACAGTACAAGTCATTGTTATGGAGATGATGAAATGAATCAGTATGTAAATAGTGGCCAACCCTTAGCATGCCCTGAGTGAGTTAGAGCAATAGTTATGATTACTACCATTTTCCAGGGGCGGGTTCCTCAGGCCTGAGTCACACTGCTCAGCTGGGCTCAACTGCTCCGAGGCAGGACTAGAGCAGATTCCCGCCGGGGGCTCAGAGGGGAAGAATAGGCAGAGAATGATGAGTGTTTGGAACACGCCCTGCTCTCAGGGGCAATGATACCTGTGGGCCATGAAGATCCTTGGGACGCCAGGCTGGCAGTGCCCTGGAAAGACCCCTGTGGCCACCCCTGTGCCTGCAGGAGGCCCTTTTGTGTATTCTCCGCTTGTGTGAGGCCTGAAGAGCTGGTGACAGCGTGTGGCTGCCGAGAAGCTTCATGGTGCTTCATGCCAGCTCTGGCTTCTATTTCAGGACCCACAAAAGTCAAAGTCAGCCCCTGCCTTCAGAAATGGTGAGATGCATGCTGGGAGCAGCTGGGTTCCCAGCCTCCTGGGTGCCACTAACCAGGAGGCACGAACCTCAAACCCATCAAGCACTGGAATTGACATAAACTTCAGCACTGAGCCCCAAGGGGCTGCTATGTGCAGAGTCCCTGTGAGCCCCAACGGGGGAGAAATACACCTTCTTCCAGCTCCTTCTGCAGCTTGCCCGCCTCCCCCTTCTCCCACTCCCTCAGCCAATTAAGCAGGTTGGTTAAAAATTAAATACAGTAGCAATTTAAAACTGCCCTTCAATGGGGGACCCCATGGGCTGAACCTCCCCGCCTGTTCAGGCTGCTGTTGACTCTGGCAGAACTGAGCCCCTCACTCCCCCACCTCCGATGCTGGCACTGACAACTTGCCCATAAAACACCCTGTAAACGAAGCTCTAGGGGCCAGTGAGCCATGCTGGTGCCTGGGGTCTCCGTCGGACTTTCCCCCTCTGTGCTGGAGCCCAGAGCACTGGTGCTCACTTCTGTGCTAGCCCACTTCCCCGGGCCTGTAGATTCACAGCGACCCAGCCTGTCTACCTGACTTCCAGGTGGAGAGATTTCAAAGCGTTGATGAAGGTCCCACCCAGGCACTCTGCAGGGAAGGTGGACAAGCTTCATTGCCTGCCACTTCCTAGCCACGACCTCGGAGTTGGTGGTCCTCAAAGTCTGGGCCCTGAGCAGTAGCATCCGGATCATTCAGAAACTTAGCGAAATGCCAGTTATCAGGCTCTGCCCCAGACCTGGGGGATCAGAAATTCAGGCAGAAGCCCAGCGGCATGTTTTAGCAAGCCCTATAGGTGCACGCTAAAAGTTTCAAGCCACTGTCTGAAGTCATTTCCCTTGTCCGCATCCAAAAATACAGGGAGAAAACTTCAATTTTGCAGGGTAGTTGCATTAGATGAGGTTACGGTACATTCAAGTGACTGGCACCACACCTTGTCACACAGAAGGTACCCCACAGGTGTTTCTGTGCTGGAGGGCGGAGGGTCCAAGTACATGGCACCTGAGCCCCTCACCCACAGTCTCTGGAGGAGGGTGTCTCTCATTTGGCTCTGGCTGTGAGGGATTCCGAGGCCAGACTGGGCCTCAGCAGACATCACAGAGGTGTTAGAAGCAAGCACCTCCCACAGGCCAGGGGGCTCCAGACCACGGAATCCCAATGCAGGCTGGGCTGCAGCCTCCTCCTGTCCTCTGCCTCTGCGCAGGCTGTCTGCAAATAATCTTAGAACTGCCTTTGTGCTCCCAACCACCTCCGACAACTGTTAGTCTGTTCTCTGCATCTATTAGTCTGTTTCTGTTTTTGCTTGTTTGTTTATTTTGTTCATTAGATTCCATATATGAGTGAGATCATATGGTATTTGTCTTTCTCTGTCTGACTTATTTTACTTAGCATAATGCCCTCTAGGTCCATCCATGCTGTCGCAAAAGGTAAGATTGCCTTCTTTTTTACAGCCAAGTAGTATTGTGTTATGTAAGTGTGCCACAACTCCCCCCCCGCCACACACACACTCATCTACTGATGGGCAATTGTGTTGTTTCTAAATCTTGGCTATCTACACAAATAAAAGAGTAAGATGCAAATTAACCATACCTTCCTGACACCCACCAGCCAATCAGAAGTGAGTGTGCAAATTAACCCAACAAAGATAGCAAGTTGATTTGCATACGCAGGAACCCAGCAGTCAGGGGTGGGGCGGGATGCTTGCTTCGTCATCATGGCAATGACACAGGCATTCTGCATAGTCCCAGCCGCTCCTGCCCTCTGGACATTGTGAGAAAGTTGAAAGAGGGCTTTGTGAAAAGGCAGCTCTGGCCCAAGTGAAGGTGGTGCCGGCAGCCAGGGGAAGGAAGGCCCATTCTTGCATGAATCTTTGTGCATTGGGCCTCTAGTTTTAAATAACACTGCAATGAACACAGGTGTGCATGTATCATTTCAAATTAGTGTTTTGAGTTCCCTCAAATAGATTCTCAGAAGTGAGAAGTGGAATCTCTGGGTCATAAGGCAATTCCAAATTTTTTTTTTAGGAACCTCAATACCATTTTCCATAGCGGTTGCACCAATCTGCACTACCATAAACAGTGCACTAGGTTCCTTTTTCTCCATATCTGTGCCAACATTTATTGTTTGTTGATTTATTGATAACCATTCTGACAGATGTGAGATAGTTTATCATTGTGGTTTTGATTTGCATCAGTCTGATGATTAGTGATGTCAAGCAACTTTTCATATGTCTTCCTTTGAGCAGTATCTATTTAGGTCTTCTACCCACTTTTTCATTGGATTGTTTGATTTTCTGTTGTTAAGTTGTCTGAGTTCTTTTTAAATTTTGGATATCAACCCTTTATCAGATGTATCATTGGCAAATATCTTTTTCCATTACATAGGTTATCCTCTTTTTTTTTTTTTTTTTTTTTTGCTGATGGTTTTCTTTGCTTTGCAAAAACTTTTTAGTTTGATATAGTCAGTCCCATTTGTTTATGTTTTTTTCTTTTTTTTCCCTTGCCTGAGAATATATATATCAGAAAAAAATGTTGCTATGAGAAATTTCCAAGATTTTAATGCCTATGTTTTCATCCAGGATTTTTATGGTTTTAAGTCTAACATTTAAGTCTTTGATCCATGTTGAATTTATTCTTGTGTATTCTGTAAGAAGATGGTCTAGTTTTATTTTCTGCATGTATCTGTCCAATTTACCCAACACCATTTATTGAAGAGATTGTCTTTACCTCATTGTATGTTCTTGCCTCCTTTTTCAAATATTGATTGATCATATAATTTATTTATGTCTGGGTTTATTTCTTGTCTCTCTATTCTGTTCCATTGATCTATATACCTGTTTTTATGCCAATACCATGCTATTTGATTATAAAGCTTGATATCAGGTAGTGTGATATCTCCAACTTTGTTCTTCTTTCTCAAGATTGCTGAGGCTAATCAGGATCTTTTGTGGTTCCATATAAATTTTTGTATTATTTGTTCTAGTTCTGTGGAATATGTCATTGGCATTTTGATAGGCATTTTCATTGAATTCTATAGATTGCTTTGGGTAGTATGGACATTTTAATGAGGTTAATTCTTCCTATTCATGAACATGGTACATGCTCCACTTACATGTATTTGTATCTTCTTCAATTTCTTTCTTCAGTACAGCTAATTAACTTCCTTGGTTAAATTTATTCTTAGGCACCTTTTCTTTAAAAAAAAAAATGCAATTGTAAATGGGATTGTTTTTATAGTTTATCTTTCTTTTTTTGAAATCCTCACCAGAGTAAATATTTTTATTAGTTTTAGAGAGAGGGGAAAAGAGACAGAGAGAAACATCATATATAAGGGAAATATCAATTGGCTCCCTCACCATATGCAACCCCATCAGGGATTTAACCTATAAGTTAGGTATGTGCCCTGACCAGGAATCGAACTGGCAACATTTTGGTGCATGGGATGACACTCCAATTAACTGAGCCCCTCCAGCCAGGGAAGATTCTCCTTTTAATAGTTCATTATTGGTGTATAAAATAATGCCACTGATCTCTGAATATTAATTTTGTTTCCTGCTACCTTACTGAATTCATTTATCAGTTTTAGTAGTTTTTTTGGTGGAGCTTTGGGATTCTCTATATACAGTCATCTGCAAATAATGACCATCTTACTTCTTTATTTCCAATTTGGATGCCTTTTATTTCTTCTAGTCATCTTGTCTAGCAAGAGCTAAAACTTCCAGAACTATACTGAATAAGAGTGGTGAAATCAGACATCCCTGTCATTTGTCTGATATTAAAAGAATGGCTTTTAGTTTTTGTTTGTTGAGTGTGATATTGGCTGTAGGTTTGTCAGATATAGCTTTTATTATGTTGAGGTATGGTTCCTCTGCACACACTTTGCTCAGAGTTTTTATCATAAGCGAGTGCTGGATTTTGTCAAATTTTTTTCTGCATCTATTGATAGGTCATATGATTTTTATACCACATTTTGTTTATGTGGCATATTACATGTTAATTGATTTGTGGATATTGTGCCAACTTTTCATCTCTGAAATAAACCCCACTTGATAATGGTATATTCTCTTTTTAATGCATTGTTAGTATTTTGTTGAAGATTTTTAAATCTATATTCATCAGGGAAATTGGCCTATAAATTTCTTTCTTTGTAGTGTCTTTATCTGGTTTTGGAATTAGGATAATGTTGGCCATGTATAATGAGGTTGGGGGGTGGTCTTTCCTCCCCTTGAATTTTTTTTTTTTTTTTAATAGTTTGAGAAGGATTGATGTTAATTCTTCTTTGATTGTTAGGTAAAATTCACCTGTGAAGCCATCTAATACAGGACTTTTGTTTGTTTGGAATCTTTTGGTTATTGCTTCAATTTCATTATTTCAGCCTATTCAGATTTTTTTTCTCTCTCCTTGATTCAGTTTTGGAAGATTGTAAGGAATTTATTCATTTCATCCACATTGTGCAAATTGTAGGCATATAGTTGTTCATCGTGTTTTATTATAATCCTTTGTATTTCTTTGGTGTCAGTTGTTATCTTATTTATCTTTTCAAAGAATCAGCTCAATTTCATTGATCTTTTGTATTTCCTTTTAGACTCTATTTCATTTATTTGCATTTTGATGTTTATTATTTCTTTCCTTCTACTTACCTTGGGTTTTATTTGATGTTCTTTTTCTAGTTCCTCTAGTTCCTAAGGTTAGATAGATTATTTGAGATTTTTCTTGCTTCTTGAGGTAGGCCTGTATTGCTATGAATTTTCCTGTTAGGACTGCTTTTGCTGTGTCCCTTAGATTTTGGGTTGTTGTGTTTCATTTTCATTTGCCTCAAGATATCTTTAGATTTCTTCCTGGATCTTATTATTCACTCATTCATTGTTTATAACATGTTATTAAGCCTCCATGTGTTTATGTGTTTTTCAGGTTTTTTTTTTTTCTTCTCATAATAGACTTCTAGTTTCATACCATTGTGGTCAGAAAAGATGCTTGATATAATTTCAATCTTCTTGAATTGTCTAAGACTTCTTTTTGTGCTCTAACATGTGGTCTTTCCTAGAGAATATTCCATGTGCACTTGATAAGAATATATATTCTGTTGCTTTGGGGTGAAATGCTCTGAAAAATATCAATTAAACCCAACTGATCTAATGTGTCATTTAAGGTTGCCATTTCCTTGTTGATTTTCTGCCTAGAAGATCTATCCATTGATGTCAAAGGGGTGTTAAAATCTTCTGCTATGGCTGTATTGCAGTATATCTCTCCCTTTATGTCCATCAAGATTTGTTTTATATATTCAAATGCTCCTCTGTTGGATGCATATATGCTTATAAGGGTTATATCCTCTTGTTGGATTGATCTGTTTAGCATTATGTAATGTCCTTCTTTGTCTATTATTATAGCCTTTATTTTGAAGTATATTTTGTCTGATATAAGTATTGGTACTCCAGCTTTTGTTGTTATTGTTGTTTACATTTGCATGAAATGTCTTTTTCCATCTATTTACTTTCTGTCTGTGTGTATCTTATGTTCTGAGGTGAGTCTCTTATAGAGAGCAAAAATATTGGTCTTGTTTTCTTATCCATTCAGCTACCCTACAGTTACCATATTTTTTGAGCACTGAGTATGTGCCAAGCACTATGGCTAAGCTTAACTGAATTCTGTCTTTTCTATATAAACTAATTCTTCCTTACCCATGTATTAACGGGAAAGGTGCAAATTGGCCAAAGTATTGATTATTTGGGGCCTTGAGTCAGATGTGGGAACATGGAAGATCTGAAAAATTTTGTTTCTAGTCCTTAATTCCCTAGTTTGTTATTTCTGTACATGTCTCCACAGTTTGGGAGATAGATCAGAATTAGCTATAAATATATAGGGGAATCACCCAAAGGTCAAGTGCTAGAATGAGAAGGCACACTCCTCGAGTCTGGAGGGGCGTGAGATAATGTTTCATTTAAGTTTATCTAAACATCTTCCAACTAATGGTGTGCCTAGTCCCTTTCTTCCCCTAATCATGCAAAAACAGACAGGAAGGAAGGAAGGAAGGAAGGAAGGAAGGAAGGAAGGAAGGAAGGAAGGAAGGAAGGAAGGGAGGGAGGAAGGAAAAGGGAAGGGAAGGAAAGGAAAGGAAAAGAAAGGGAAGGAAAAAGAAAAAGAAAAAGAAAAAAGAAAGAAAAGGGAAGACAGTCTGTTCACAATGGACTAGGAGGTCCAGCAATGGCAATCTGTATTGGTCTGGGATCACTGTTCCTTTGGTGTTGGGGTCATGTGACAATTTTGCCCTGCGGTCTGCTGCTGATCCAAGTCTTACATTAGCTGTCCTCTGGCACTGCCCCCTAAGAGCTGCCCTTAGCTTTCTAGAGACTCTAAGGGCTTCCCAGTCACTAGGGGCGAAAATAAGAAAGTCAAGAGGAAACAAAATGGCAGATTTGTTCCCTTCAATGCAACAAAAAGCTGCAGAAATGGGTCTTGTTTGGAAAGACTTGGAAGTGTCATTGTTTTGGAAACAGGCTGGCTTGTCCTTGGGGCTGTTTTATGGGCTTTTGGATTTGGCCTGAAAGGGGGGCATTGTGTGCCCCAATGAGATTGCTATTTTTTTTAAATATATTTTTATTGATTTTGTACAGAGAGGAAGGGAGAGAGATAGTTAGAAACATCGATGAGAGAGTCATCTATCAGCTGCCTCCTGCACACCCCCTACTGGGGATGTGCCCGCAACCAAGGTACATGCCCTTGACCGGAATTGAACCCGGGACCTTTCAGTCCTCAAGCCGACGCTCTATCCATTGAGCCAAACCGGTTTCGGCGAGGTTGCTATTTCAACACCTGCTCGCTGCTGGGGCTGGCTTTCCTCCAAGCTTGATTTGGGGTGGGGATGGGGTGTGGAGAGCTAATGAACTTCCCAGTGATTTTCAGTCCACCTACCCCTAGGCTGCCTGGCTCCCAAATGAAGGGGACAAGGTTGCCCAGGCCCCCAGTGGTGGGTAAAAGCCCCATTTCTTACTGCAGGACAGCAATAAACTTCTCCTCAGCCCCTAAGTCACAGGTTCAAAACGATCAGATTGAGATCCTAGCTGCCATGGATGTGCACGGGAGGCATTTAAGGAGACAGGCTCGGTGGAGGGCATTGATAGAAGGACGTTTCTCTGGAGGAGGAATCTGAGAACCTGACATCAGAAGAAGCCCTTCCCATAAGCCCCTGAAAATGTCTGCTGGTGAAGCTGCGGAGCTTGGACACTAGAAGCTTCGCACAGACACGGTTGGTTGTATGTGACACTCATGTAATGATTCAGGTTCTGTACTTGGAGCACTTCCATCCATTCATTTACTAAATAGCCACGTAGGAGGCACCTACTATATGTTCCTCAGGCTCTGATGGGGCAACTCCCTAAACGCTCTCCGGGAGGAGGGATTTTATCAGCCCCTCCGCCCTCTCTGGCTGTGTATTCCTGCTTCTCCCTCTGCAGATCTCCCTAGGATGGTGCTGAAGGTTAAACAGTGTATAGTGTAGCTAGTAGTGCTGCACCGATGTTAATGTTCTGGTCTGGATAACTTGCTGCGGTTATGTGAAATGTTAACGTTAGGGGAAGCTAGGGAAGCGGTATGTGGGAATTCTTTGTATTATGTTTTTAACTTTTCTTTAAGTCTAAAATTAGTTCAAAATAATATATATATAATATATATATATATATATATATATATATATATAGTCATTGGAAACAGAATGAGGAGGAGCGGGAGGAGGAGGAGCGGGAGGAGGAGGAGGAGGAGGAGAAGAAGAAGAAGAAGAAGAAGAAGAAGAAGAAGAAGAAGAAGAAGAAGAAGAAGAAGAAGAAATCGTCTCACTAGGAGTTTCATTGACCCCTGACTGCTTCTTTCCCATCTTTTGGTTACTGTTGTTTTGTATGTCTTTCTATAATCTTGCCAATATTCCTTGTCCCTCCTCTGTCCATTTCTCTTCCTCAGTCTCTGTCCCTGTCCTTCATTCTCTTTCCCACAAAACCCTACTTTCCTCCCACACTTCTCCTCCCCACGGGGCTTAGGTGTTTATAACCAGTCACTAAATTCTGTTCATTAAACTTCCTGAATATTCTTCAGCCCCTCCTCCCCCCACCACGCCAGTGCTACTTCCCAGGCTCCTGGGTGACACTATCATCACCACACAGTTGTCCAGGTTACCCTAGAGCCCCCTTGTTGGTTACCCCAGAGCCTCCTTGTCAGACTTCCCACCACCAGTGTGGGCTCAAGCTGGTTCATTCTCCGTGCGCAGCTCCCATCAGGTCTGGTCCAGGTTGACGCCGTCACTTTTGCATCCTCCTGAAAAAGCCCGGCCTGGCCCAGCCCAGCCAGCCTCATCAGACTCCCTTCCTGCTCCAGTGTCAGCTCCTGCCATGGCCTCACTAGTTCACTGAGTCCCATCACCGTCTGAGGGGGCTTCTACACCACAGGGAGAACAGTGCTTCTTTCTCCTGAAGGCAGTGAAGGTGGTGCTTCTATGCCAAGTTCATGTTCCTGGGCTGAGTGTGAGGAGAGGAGAGAACACAGAGGGAGAAGAGAGAGGCTTCCATTGCAGTGTGGGCGGAGAAGCCCACGGAAGAAGAGACTACAAGGGATGTGAGAGTAGTCTGCATCTTCCTGGGAGGTGGGCAATGGCCTGAGGTCCACACAGAGACTGTGGCCCCCTCTGGACATACCCAGACCTTACCTGTTTCAGCCTGCCACTTCCAGCAATGCCTCCTCTCAGCTGCCACTGAGATCGACCAGCCCTGAGAGGCCCACAGACCCTGTGCAGTACAGCAGGGGCATAGTCCTGGACTCATAACCACTCATCCTCTCCTCAATATTTTATGTTTCAACAACACCAAACCCATCACAGTGTTGCAGCCATTGGGGGCACAGGCACTGGAGGGTTTATAGGCTTGTGTCCACTGGCCATTGGTAGCGGGTCCCCGCCATGGGGTAGGACTCGGGTTGTATGTTCCCAGCAAAGCAGGATCCGCAACCTGCGGACAGGCCTAAACAGAGACGCCGGCTGCGGGGCTGAGCACACAGCGGTGGCAAAGGGACCTGAGAGGAGACTGGTGGAGCAGAGTGGCGCAGCTGCTCAAGGGGTTGTTGCCGTTTTAGATGCGGGGCAAGAAGGCCTCGTTGAGGAGATGACATTTGAGTAACAAACTGCAAGTATCCCTCATGCCCACCGCAAGCCTGGCACAGAGCAGGTGCTTCATACGGTCTGAGGAGTAGATGAAGGAATAAAATAACAACAAACGCTGCGCTGGGCTCCTGTTCCCCTGCATGGCAAGAATTCCTGGCTCCACCAGGTCCAGGCTGACGCTGCACAGGGGCTCCTGCAGCCAGCAGGCCCGGGTGCGGCCTCTTCCAGCCCCTCCCCTGCTGACCACGCCTCGGAGCCAGAGGAAATGAGCACCCTGAGCCCCCGCATCCTGGTGAAGCAAACAGACCTAGCGAGCGCTGGAGAGTTGCAAACTCCCTGGGTGCGGGCGGGCTGCCTCGGGAGCCACAAACGAGCCTGGGCAGATGGCGCGGAGATGAACGGCGCCATCCCACTACTGTAGCGGCACAGCCGTAACTCTGCCGAGACATTTATTAGGCGCGTCTCCTTCTGCAGGACCCGCCGCGCCTGGCTGCGCGGAGTGGCCGCCAGCAAGGTGGCATGCGAGCCCCCGAGCTGACGGTGTGATGGGCGCCCTCGTCTCTCCCAGCCTCTCCTCCCAGTCCCACTGCCGGCAATTTATAGGTTCGTTGGATGCTCGGATAGCGGTGTCTCTCTAGTAATACGCACTCCCTGTAAGAATTTCCTGCTGTGGCGTATCCTAGGAGAACGCCATCAAACAACTATCTTCCCTCTACGTATTCTTCTCTTTGCTTGATCTGCATTGCTATACAGTGATAGATGGTCTCCTCCGAGGAGCAGCCGCCTCTGCGATTGTAAAGTGTATTTATGTTCAGTCCTAAATCCACGCCCAGGAGTTCTTTATCTCGGCACTGGCTGCATCAGGCAGGGCTCTGGGCCTGCGGTGTGCCACTGCCTCCTGTTGGGAGACGGAGCGCTGGGCTCGTTGAAGCCATCGTCTCTGCCCACAGGCCCAGCTCAGGAGCCTAGGTCCAGCTGCACCTCAGCATGCTCCGACCTCACCTCTTTGCCCAAGACTCCCTCTGCCACGAGGAGTCTTGTCCAACTTGGTCAAACGTTCCCCACTTCTCAGGACTCTGGGAGCCAGCCCCCGGGCCCCACAGCCAGGCTCCGCTGCCCGCTGGCTTTGGAGCCTCCGGGCTTTTCCTGTGCCTGTTGCTTCCCTCCTTCGCTTGACAGAAAGCTCCCTGAGGGCAGCACTATAGCTTCCCCCTCCCCGCCGTGGTTTTCCCAGAACCTCTCCCACAGTGCTGGGGATCAACTCGCAATTCCTCGGCAACCCTACAGCTTTGAGTCCCTTTCCAGGAAGCAGCTCCGATAAGGCCCTTCCTTCCGTGCCCCTCACACCCCAGGAATGTGCACAGAGAATCAACGGCTTTACAATCTTGCAAGACTCTCTCCAACCAGATTAGAAGCGTCTGTAATATCTTACCCTTGCCGGCTGGCCACCTCCTCAGGGGTCCCTCCTTCCCCTTCATAGCCAACCTACGAATGAGGTTTTCTCCTGCTCTTGTCATATCTTCTCCAGATTGCTAACTTGAAGCAAGAAGCAGCTAAGTGTTCCGGAAGGAGCACAGACTTGGAGTCAAGACACCTGCATGCCAGTCAGTTCCCTCCGTCTGATGACGTTCTCTCCATCTGACAGCCACAGACCTTCCTGGCCTTCATTCCTCACCTACCGAGTATGGAAATGCTATAACATTCCACAGTGTTACACAAGCCAAAATTCCAGTGGCCGGTGGGCTCATCCCTCTGCCCCCAGATATGTATGCATCTACTCTGGAAAGGCTCCCAGAGGTGGAACTTCAACAGTCTTACCCGTGCCCTTGACCCTTCTCCATCCAATGCCACATCAAGATCACTTTGGATCTGCGGCATTGGAGCGTTGGGGGTTTGGGTCCCTGAATCTGTGGCTTTTTAAAAAGCTCCTTGCTCAATTCCGAAGCTCCGTCAGGATCACAGAGGGCCTGTGGGGGTCCCGGGGCTCCCTGAGCCCACGGGCAGGGCTGGGGAAGCCTCTGGGACCTCAGTGTCTCCTGTCATTGGGCTGCAGGGCAGGACTTACAGACAAGGTGGCTGACAGCATCCGCACCAGGGCTATGGGCAGGCACCAGGGCTGAGACAAACCCAGAGTAGCAGGGATGGGCCTGCACGGAGTGGGGCTGGCTGTGAGGCTGCCCCTGGCCTCTCCAGAAGACCCGTGATCTCATGCCCTGCCAGCTCCACCAGGGGGAGCTGTCACCCATACTAACCGCCAGGCCTGGTGGATTGGCTCACGGGCTGGCGGGATTCCTGTCCTGGTCACTGTGGAGTTTACTCTTCTGAAACGGACCTCATGCAAGTTCCTGAGTGCATGCAGGCTAGCTGCGGAGACCAGACAGTTTTCCTCACCCTAAGAAGCTTAACCCTGACAGTAAGGTCTCATCTTCCACCCCGCCTCCCGCCTTGGACTCTGCTGTGTGCACAGAACACCCAGTCCAGGGCAATGAGGCCTGTCTCCTGCACACCCTCCTGCTGGGACTCCACGGTCCACCCGGGAGCCAGGTGGGCCGAGTCGACCCTGGTCCCCAGCAGAGGTGTGCTTTGTCCTGCATCTCTGGGAAGGAGCCACATGGCCACACGTGGTCAACCCTGATAGGACCTCACATCTTCTATGCCTCCCTCTGTTTCCTACCTGGTCTCAATGACCTTCCGGATTCTTCTGTCCATTTTGGCTTTGTCAGTTCTTCGACCTGAGCTTCTTCCATTGTCTTCCCATTGACTTATGGGAAGATTCCTTATTTCCTGTACTCATTCCCGCCTCCCTACCTCCCCACCTGCTCCACTTGCTCCTCTCTCAATGTGTGAGAAATAAGGGAGCCCCCAAATTCCTGGGTCCTGATAGAACACAAAGCACACTTGGGAGCCAGGCATCAAGGCAAACATTTTTAATTCTACATAGAAGAGTGCGCACACATGGTCTGGAAGTGCATGTACACCGAGCAGGCAGTCTGCTTGGCTTTATAATCCCTGATGCACGTGACCCGTCCCTCACTCTTGATTGGAGCTCAGGTGCACAGTGTTTTGCGATTGGCTCATTCAAAGGGAGGGGTTGGCCTTTGCTGTTTCAAGATGGCGGTCCCTAGGGAGTTGCAAGTCAAGAGCCAAGGTGGTGGCCACCAAATCACACAGTCCAAAATGGTGGCTGTCTAAACTGTTCATTGACTGAAAAGATGACTTGTTTATTCTCAAAAAATGCAAGAGTGTGTAGCACAGGGAGCAACTAATGAGGTTTCCCATCTCTTTCTGAAAAGGGTATTTCTGATCTGCAAGCCACAGCCTGGGCACCGCTGTGTGCGTGGCTGGTGGATGAGCCGTGACTTGGGATTGCACCTGCTCGGGAGAACACGGCCCCAGAGAGACTCTCCTCTGCAGGGCTTGTCCTGCTCCAGAGGACTCTCCCGTGGCTGACCGTTCCACTCTATCTCAGCAGGGCCAGAGGCGAGCAAGGCCTGTTGCAAGCTCAAAAAAAGAAAAAAGGAAAAAAAAGGCAAGAGAAAGACATGCCATCCCGCCTCCTCTCCTTATTGTGGCTGCTCTTCTCGCCCAGGAACCTCCAGGCCCCATGGAAAATGCAGCAGCAGCTGCTTGACATTTACATGTACATGGCGCCAGGCCATTTGGCTACCATGACTTGATCGTCTCCAGTTAATAACCTTGACTTAAGGAATGGTAGCAGCAATGGCTCAGCTCCTTTTCCTGCCACCAGTTCCTGCTGCTGGGAGTGGTGGGTGAACAAAGACCCTGCTTTCCAAGACCCCTGCCTTCTGGTCCCACAGGGAAGGGCCCTGCAGGACAAGCGGAATCCAACAGGCCTCACCGATGCCCAGGCCTTCCATCCTTTGGAACAAGACCCCGGGCCTGGTCCCTTTCTTCAGATTCCACCCCTGGCCTGCCTCTCACCATCCTCCTCAGTCCAGAGCCACAGGTAGAGCGGCTGAAATATCGATCCCTCTCCTGTCCTGTCCACCCCTCTCCTACCCTCTCCTGTCCTGCCCTCTCCTATCCTGTCCTCTCCTATCCTCTATTGTCCTGTCCTCTTCTCTCCTGTCCTGTCCTCTCCTGTCCTATCCTCTTCTGTCCTCTCATCTCCTGTCCAGTCTCCTCTCCTTTCCAGGAGTCCTTCCTGGCACGGGTTAACTGTGTGTATAAAATTGATTGCGATTTTAGTAATTCGGTATAATCACAGTCTACCAGCAGGTTGCTTTTCCAGCAGGAGGGTTTGGAATTATTTTCTGGAGTTTGCAATATAGAACTTAAATTAAGCCTCAGAAGTCAGGGGAGCTCCGCAGCATCCCTAATGCGGTGCTAAATTCTCAGCAGCACAGTCTCCACATTAAAGCCTTTGCTGGCAATTAGGTTCATTAACTATCACAATACCTTATTTATTACTCGTCGTGCCATATGGTTTCCCAGCTAAAGGATGGCGCCCGCTCTCCTACAGACCATTTGGCATCATAAAAATGTTAACAAATAATATTATGGCTCGTGGGGGCACTGGGCCTCACTGGGTTCCGGGTCTGAGCGGAGGGAGAGAATATGAAAACATTCTTCTTCCATGCAAAATAAAAACTTCAAGACAGAAGTATTCAGAGACTGTAGCCCGTGCATAACACCCGTGGGAGGTTTATTTACTCTTGTAATGGTTACGCCAATATTTGCATCAGCGAGGACTTCACTCATCTTCCTCTCCACTCTCCTTTGGGGTTCTCTTCACTCTCGCTTTCCCCATCTTACTCCTCTGCTTCTATGACACGAGGCCAGCCACAGCCAACACTCCCCAAGGCTGGGGCACACTGCTGGGCGGGTGAGGGCTGCCCATGGGATCCTCCCACAATTCATTTGCCCTCAGCTTCCGACACAGCTCCCACCTGGGCCTGCTGCCCGCCCTGCTTAAATTCTGCCTTGAACAAGACCCCGGGCTCCGTCAGGGCTCTCTCTCCCAGTTCTAGCTTCAGCTGGTATTTCCAGCAGAAATGGGGAAGTAGTGCATGTGCCAGTGTGAGCAGGCGTCCTGTGGCCCAGGCTCTGCCAGTCTTCCGCTGTGGACTGTGGAGGGTGGGTCTGGGAGGGCCGGAGCAGGGGGTGAAGACCTCAGGAAGATGGGAGGGGTGCACCTCAAAGGGCCCGCCTGAGAATGCATCCTGGAAGGACAAAGCTCCCCTGTTCCCTGTTCCCTGTTCCCTGTGGGAGGCTGGGCCTGTGTCTGGACACTACAAGCAAAAGGTACATAGAGGAGGTGCCCTCTGCCAGTCTTCAGTGTGCAATGCGCAGGTCCTGCAGCTGTGAGCTGCCCATGCCCCCGCCCCCCCCCCCCCCCCACGTCACAGCCCTCCTCTGAGTGAGGTCGGCCTGGGTAGTCAGTGCAGGTTCCAGGGGGCAGTGATTTACCTTCTCTCCAATGACTTCTTAGACCTGAGACACTCCTTGGGAAGCGGGATAAGGTTAAATGACAAACACTGAGACTAGACTTCCTAGTTTTGAATAGATAAGTTGTCATACTAGCTGTGTCTTCATTTGTGAAATCTCTATATATAAAAAGCCAGTAACCAGAACACCAGACCCACTGCAATGAAGTCGCTATGACACCCACCGTGGCCAGCGAACCAGCTGATGGGGGAGGGTGGGGTGGGGTTGGTTGGCCAATCTCCTGCAGCCACCCCCCCACCCACCTCACCCCAGGTCTCCCCCCCCCCATCAGGGGCAGGGCCACTGGCCAACTGCTTGTGGCCCCTCCCCACAGCAGGCCCTGCCTCTGATGAGCCCCCACCACCCCAATCGGGGGTGGGGCTGGCTATCCAACCACCTATGCCCCTCCCCCAGGCCACTGCACCCCACTAGCCCCCCATCCTATTTTGGGGTGGCGCTGGCCAGCCCACTGCCCACAGCCCCTCCCCACGGCTGGCCCCACCCCTGATCAGCCCCCCTTCCTCCAATTGGGGGCGGGGCCCACCAGCCAATTGCCTGCAGCCCCTCCCCCAAGTCTGCCTGGCCCTGATCCGCCCAGACTTTACCCATGCACGAATTCGTGCACTGGGCCTCTAGTAGGAGGCATAGTAGTACCAACCCTGTAAGGCTGTTCCAAAGACTAAATAAGTTGGCCTCTCGAAGGACCTAGGACAGCAGCTGGCACAAAGCAAGCACTAAGCAGGGGACAGCTGTGACTAGAGATAGTTGTATTAGACCATTCCTCTTGTCTGCTCTGGTATTTCCTTTGATGCTTTAAGGCATCTGGGAGGGGGCCCACCCCCACTCCGTAACCATAGCCTCAGCCCCAATCCTGATTCTAGTGCCAGGGTGCCATCTGCCCCCACCCACACATCATTTCCTCTGCTGCGATCACACCCTGTCTATCATCTGGGGACCCCAAATGCAGTGACATCCCTGCACACCACACCGCCACTCCCTGCCCCGACCATGACGGGTTAGGCTGGGTGACCTGATTGGACTCATGGACACGGACAAAGAATGCCAGACTGGGTGAGACCTCAGAAAGGACCAAAGAAGGAGGTGATGTGGTCACAGTCATACAGCCAGGGAAGGGCAGAAGCAAGGCCCTAGTCCAAGTTCCCCTCTCCTTGCTCCACTAGGCACATTGGTGAGGATGGGAACAGAGGGCAGCAGAGGAGAACTCAAAATTAAACAAATCCCGTTACGTGTCAATCACATGCGTCTGGGATGAGCTGCCTGTAGCAGGGCGGCCACAGGAGAGCTGCTCCTCACGCTCAACCTGCTGGGCATGGTCCCTGGAAAGAAACAGGCTCATCTGGGTGAGGACATCATCAAAGGAAGCCCCTTCCATTCATCCCCACCAGCCTGCTTCCCAGTGCCAGGAGGGAGTGACTTCCTGCCCATGCTGTCAGCCCAGCAGCTTCCTCAACATCTTCATCTGACGGGATGTAACATGCCCACCCTGTAGGATTGGTCTCTCCCTCTGTCCAAAGGCATCTGGCTTCCCTGCCTGCTGGTTTGCTCCTACTGGTTGCAGAAACTATAGTTTTTCTCCTTTTGCTTCTCCAAGGGGTGGCCTCTTTGGGGAAACTCTTTAAGGGGGACAAGTGTAGGGCCTGGGTCTGCAGTGACAATATGCAAAGGGGCACGTGCACAGATACCAGCAAGTCCTGGCCTCGGGGTGTGCACCACCGCGTGATAATTCTCCCAGGACAGGCCATCAGGTTTCCAGAGCTCACTTCTCACTTGCCAGGTCCTCCGATTGGGCAGGGGCAGCCACTGGCACAAAGCAAGTGTCTCTGGACACATTTCCCAATACTTCTCTTCTTCATTTTCCCATTTGCAAGAGGGAAGTAAAAGAGAGTCGCTTCAGAGCATCGCTGTGATGGTTACCCAATACATGGGAAAAGCTCGAGCCATTGTCCTGAATGTGCCCCTGTAAGGGCTAGTGATCACCAGAACCGTTAGTAACATGCATGACCATCTGCCATGGGTCAGGTTCGATCTATCGATATTATGTATTTACCTATGTATGATCTTATTTAGTCGGCACAGCAACCTGTACGAGTGTTCTCTCCTCCGTTTTACAGAGGCAAGGCAAAGGCTCGGAGGAGACAGTGAGGTAAGGAGAGCCCAGGCACTCCAGCAGCACCCGTCACCCTAAGTCGGTGCCCCTTCTAACACCGGGCATTGCCTTTCCTCCGCTCCCTGCACGGGCAGGTATGGGGCGCTCAAGGCTCCACTTCCCCTGGGATCTCCCTGGGGGCTGAGGCGCCTCCCAGCCTGTCCCCTTCCTGGTGGTCATGCTGCTTCCAGCTGTCACTCCCAAACTCCCTCAGCATGTCGGGAAGGGGAGGGTCAGGCTGCCAGACCTGGGATGGGTCTCTCCAGGACTGTGCCCTCCAGTACAGGAAAGAAGGGCAGAGCAATCAGGAGTAAACCGGCCCAAAGCTGTGGCTGTGAGGAAGAGAAACATGGAGAGGATCGGAGGCTGTTTTCAGGAACGTCAGACAGAGACCAGAGAGAAGTGAGCAATTTCAATCTCTTGCATCTGCTGGAGATGAATGTAACTGCTGGTGCTGTCTCTCCTCCCTCTCCACACACTGCACTGAGGGCCTGAAGGAGTGCTCGCCCAGCCCCCTCCCCGCCCAGGCAGCCTTGGGTACTGAGCCCCAGGCGGACTTCACTAAACTAGTGTATATATTTTTTCCACCTAGCCCTTTCTCTCATTGAGAAGGGCCTGCGGTGAGACAGCAGGGAGACCTCTTAGGAGCAGAGTGTGAGCCGACAGGGACTGCAACCGGCTCCTCCTACTCTTAGGGACAGAGGGATGCTGGCAGGGCCATTGCTCTTCCGGAATGCACCACCATAGTCAGGCCCAGGCACGGGATCAGGGACTGGCTGGGGTGGAGTGGGGGCACTAAATCCCAAACCAGGGCTCAGACACACCTGAGGACTCAGCCGTTTTCTCTCTCTCTCTCTCTCTCTCTCTCTCACACACACATACACACACACACACACACTGCGCGTGCACACACACACACACACACACACACCATCCACTCAGCACAGGCAAGTTAGAAGCCAGCAAGTGCTGGTTCTGACCAAGGGCCCTGGTCCCTGGCTGCACGTTAGAAGCTGCCTGAAGGAGAGCTTTAAAAACAAAGCCTAAGTCAAGCTCCCACCGGTGGAGGTGTTGATTAATTGGACTGCGATGGGGCTGGACAGGGGTATTTTTCCAAGCTCCCAGGTGAAGCGAACATGCCCAGCCAGGGTGGGCACCGCGGAGGTGGCGGAGGAGCCTGCACTTCCTGCCCTCGCCCAGCGTCCTGGCCAGTTCTGCCTTGTGACCACTAGAGGTCAGCAGGGCCTGGAGAAGTGGCCGCGGTGGCCCGGCACAGCATCCTCCCAGCTCTGGGTGAGGGCGGGCGGCCCTGCCCTCTCCTGGCTCTGGGCTCTGCGGGGCGGAGGGCGGCTCCCACTGCGCCCTGGGCTGAGCCCGGGCACCTCGAGGGGCGGAGGCGGCCTGCTGGCAGGAGCCAGGCCTGTGAGCCAGAGTCAACTTCTCTTACATGCTTTGTAAAAAGTATCCCCAATAAAACCTCCCAGCCCAGGCCTGTGGCAGCCAGCGCCTCTCTGCACCAGCATTTCCCACGTGGTCACTGCCAGGTACCCTGGGCGCGCACCCCGTGCCCGGCACTGAGGGGGGCCAACGTCAACAGAAAAGAGAAATGTTTTTGACTTTTCCGCGGGACAAGCCAGCGTTTGGATTTCAAGGGCTGTTTATTTTGACTCAGCTGCTATTTGGGCTGGAGGAGAGCAAACCGGAGAGTTCCTTGACTTTGGCTGAGACGCTGCACACATGAGGAGCATAGCGGAACCCACATTTCAGAAGCGCAAACAGGAGCGAGCCAGTGGTTCAGTCTTTCATCATCTCCAAGAAGAATGTCAGGGGAAAGAGGAAGCTTTCCTACATTTCAGCTTAAGAAAGATGAAAGCAGGTATTGACGGTAGTGGACCTCAAAAATGAAAACGGGAGGCCTCCTTCCTTGTTTTAGTCCTGGTTCCCAGTTCCCACCAGGGAAACCTTGGGACACTGCCCATGCCTGCTTCCAGCACTGCCCATGACACGGTGTCATGATTGCCCACCGTCCCCTCTAAACTGCCGGGATGCTTGATGGGAGAATAAGTTCTTTGCACATAGAGGTGTGCAGTAAACGTTTATCAAATCAAAATGTTTGGCCCGGCTAGTGTGGCTCAGGCGGTTGAGCATCGACATAGAACCCAAAAGGTTGCAGGTTCAGTTCCCGGTCTGGGCACATGCTGGGGTTGTGGGCTCAGTCCCCAGGAGGGGCCTCCAGGAGGCTGCCAACTGATGATGTTCCTCTCTCTTTGATGTTTCTTTCGGTCTATTCCTCTCTCTTTAAAAATCAGTAAAAATGTATTTTTAAAAATGTTTGTTGCCAATATTATCTTGAATAGTATTTGAAATCAACCCACAGAGAAATGTTTCTAGATCCTTCTCTATTCTGCTCAAAAGGCCACCACCCTCCATACTTGATCCTAAAACATTTGGGGGAAATTTTTTAAAACAATGGAGGTTACTGAACCTCAAGAGGCAGTGATTGGGTAGGTGTTGGGTGGGGTCAGGAACAGGCATTTTTGAGAAGTGCCTCAGGTACTTCTGAGTGGTTAGAGCAGTGGTCGGCAAACTCATCAGTCAACAGAGCTAAATATCAATAGTACAACGATTGAGAGCCAAATAAATACTTTAAACTTAAACTTCTTCTAATGGCACTTCTTCAAAATAGACTTGCCCAAGCCGTGGTATTTTGTGGAAGAGCCACACTCAAGGGGCCAAAGAGCAGCATGTGGCTCGCAAACCTCCGTTTGCTGACCACTGGGTTAGGGGGAGGAGTCTTCCCCACCCCAGTCTCACTCCCACCAGACCTGACTTCACCAGAGTGTGAAAGTCCAGGGAGATAGGCTAGGGCAGCTTTCGATGCACCCAGAGGGACTTCTGTCCATTTGTCCATCTAGCAAGGCATGCTGGGAGCTGTCATGGCCTCCAGCAGAGGACAATCAGGGTCCTCTTCTGCTCCACCCGGTCTGACTCTCTCCATACACAGCTTTCTTTTCTCCCCCTATTTTAAGTTACTCTTTTCTTTGGTTTCCTTACCAATCCCAGGGGGCAGGACGGACGTGCCAGGCCCCTATCTCACCAAGGAGGAGACTGCTGTGTGGGATTCTGGGACTTGACCTGTGGGCTGAACTTGAGGCTCTTGTGGATATGGTTCCAGGTTTTAGCCTGGCCTTTAATGGCATGAAGGGATTCAGGGAAGACAGAGGCCAGAGAGGAGCCTGGGGGCCTAAAGTTCAACCAGCAGCCTGGCACTCACCTGGCCACTGTCCTTGAAACCACTCCAAAGAGACAGGACAACGGCGAGTTCCACCGCCCACTCTCCCTTCTCACAGAGACACTGCCCACAGGCCTCCTCTCAACAGGGTGGGGGCAGAGGGGAGACAAAAAGCCACAGTAAAATAACTTCAATCATTGAGCACTTCCTTCATTGCAGACATTGGACTGGGCACCTTACTATAATTACATAAAAACATATACCAACACCAAAAAGTAGCCACACATAATCACTCCCTCCACTTTACAGATGAGTCTGAGAATTTATTTATTTAAAAATTTTTTTTGCTGAAACCGGTTTGGCTCAGTGGATATAGCGTTGGCCTGCAGACTGAAAGGTCCCAGGTTCGATTCCGGTCAAGGGCATGTACCTTGGTTGCCATCACATCCCCAGTAGAGTGTGCAGGAGGCAGCTGATCGATGTTTCTCTCTCATCGATGTTTCTAACATTCTCCCCCTTCCTCTCTGTCAAAAATCAATAAAATATATTTTTTAAAAAAATTTTTAATTGATTTCAAAGAGGAAGGGAGAGGGAGACAGAGATAGAAACATCAATAATGAGAGAGATTCATTGATTGGCTGCCTCCTGCATGTCCCTTCCTCACTAGAGGTAGAGCCTGTACCCCGGGCATGTGCCCTGACTGGGAATTGAACCATGACCTCCTGGTTTATAGACTAACCACTGAGCCAGCCCGCTGGGTGATGAGTCAGAGAACTTAAACAATTTCCTGGGACACAGAATTATACACTGAGTGGCCAGATTATTATGATCTCTGAACGCATAATAATCTGGCTTCTCAGTGTACTACTCTTGAGTACCTCATTTATTTGATATCAAAGATACTATAAATCATGCACCTGATCAGTTTTCCCCTTTGCACTGGCTGATAGGAAGCTCAGGGCAAATAGGTGGTTGATCTCCAGCAGAAGTCTAGAATACTTTTGATACCCATTTGTGATACCAATACACTGAGTGGTCAGGTTATTATGTGTTCGGAGATCATAATAATCTGGCCACTCAGTGTAGAGGAAGTGACAGAGATATGATTTGAATTCAGATCTGTCTGGCAAAGCGCCAAAACTCCACCTCAAAACAGAAGAGAAGGTAATGGCATTACTTTCCCTGGGGATGTCTCCAGGCAAAGTGCCCAGGGCCCATGGAGGTCTCAGAAACTGCTTGACATTTGAAAAGCTGCATTGGCTCCAAAATACAAAGAGAAAAACGACAAAATTAAAATGTTTAAAACCACTTACTTAAATAACAACAACTCACATTATGACAAGTAGTTAACCACAGCTCATCTCAGAGTTTGACACAAGAGATGCTCAATGAGGGGTATATGCATATTCTGATGAACTGGGAGCGGCTCCCTTTCCCCACCCCACCTGGCCCTGCCCATCCGTACTCATGGTCCCTGGCCCAGAGGAGATGTCAGATATCCCCGCTCTGAGCAATCTCCTGACAGCAACTTCCTATTTCAGTTTTCCTGCTTGCAGAATGGGGATCATGTATTTGTCTACCTAACTCCCGAGTAGCCAGAGGTTCAAAAAGAACCATCTTTGGAGGAGCATAAAGTTCCACAGGCAAACCAAAGATCCTGGAATGTAAAGGATCTCTCCAGAGGGAAAATGCAGGCTCAAATCAAAACAAAGACACATACAGATAACTTTCACAAGTAATAAAAAATGTCCAGTGTCTTATGTACTTCTCCCCTATCCCAGATCTCATGGGGTTTCAGATTTAATAAGGATAATCCAGCTGGTGTGGTTCAGTGGTTGAGAGTCAACCTATGAACCAGGAGGTCATGGTTCGATTTCTGGTCAGAGCATGTGCCTGGGTTGATGTTTCTATCTCTCTCTCTCCCCCTCTCCTTTCCTCTCTGAAATAATAAAAATATTTTAAACAACATTTAATAAGGATAATTACTAATACTAGAGCACTTCACATTCCTTATCCTAGGATTCCATCCTGTCCTATAAAGTAAGAGGGCTCTTCTTATTTCTGTCACAGGTGCAGAGAGGTGAACGACTAATTCAGAGACTCCCAAACAGCTGGAGCTAACGCCTGTCAGGCCCACCTGGACACCAGCCCCCCTTATGCTAATTAGGTAACGCTCTGGGCCTAAACGTTCTCATTTGGAAATGGGTATAACAGGAATCACTTTAAAATGGGTATACAGCAGTCTCAACCTATCTCTTTTTTTTTTTTTTTTTTTTTTTTAATGTTTTTATTGATCTTAGAGAGAGAGGGAGAGAAAGATAGAAACATCTTCCTGTATGGCCTCAGGGATCCAGCCTGCAGCCTGGGCTTGCGCCCTGATTGGGAATTGAATTGATGACCTCTTGGTACATGCTCAACCACTGAGCCTCACCAGCCGGGCACTTCCTATCCTTTAGGATTGTTGGGCGGCTCCATAAGAAAAGCATGAAAAATCACTCAGCACACAATGTGGCTGTCCTTTTGTTTATTATTATAGCTATTATTACAACATAGGTGCACACTCTTTCCTCGCTAATGCCTCTCCCAAACCATCACGTACACACATCTTCTTCCCAGGAATGAAGATCTCAGCTCTGAGTTCCCTAGGGAGTCGAGGCCAAAATGTCAGCCAGATTTGGCACGATTCTCAAGATCATGCAAAGGAGACAGACAAGTCACTAGTTAGACACAGAAGAGGAAGGAAAATGAATAGATGAGCGTTCAGACCAGGGGTGGGGAACGTCTGGCCCGAGGGCAGTATAAGGCTTGCAAAATCATTCGGTCCGGCCCTGCCAATGCATTAGGAGTGCGTTAATGACATGCCTGACCAAATACAGCAGGCTAATTTTTAAGTTGGTAGTTTTGTGTGGCCCAAGAATGGTTTTATAAACATCCAAATGGCCCTTGGTAAAAAAAAAAAAAAAAAGAAAAGAAAGAAAGAAAAAAAAAAAAAGGTTCCCCACCCCTAACTTTGACCAAAAGTGAGGAGGAGGAGAGCCAGGAGGAAGGCTGGGCCGAGCCCACTTATTAAAGCTACGCAACAGTTCAGCATCCCTGACCCTGGCGGCTCTGGGGAGCCTGGAGGATTAAGGACAAAGCCCACAAACAGGCCCTCGGTGGATGGGGAGGCCTCAGAGCCCTCGGGAAGCTGCTTTCATTTCATTTCCAGCAACGTGGAGCCGCGCTGTCACAGGAAAACAGAAACCCGTTGGTTCAAAGGCTGCAGTCACGCCGAGCCGGGCCGTACAGTGAGTACTGCCCGGCTGGGTTCTGGAGGTGCCCTCCCCCTCATCAGTGCAGGGAGGTGGGGAAGGAGCCTGGGAGGCCCTGGCTGACTTGCGAGGTCTCAGCCTTCAGACGTGGACCACGTACACCCCTAGACCAGACTGCCCACGCGGCCATCAGTGAGGAGCGAAGTTCACATCAGCTTTGCGCTCATTCCTGAGCCATCTCGAGCACAGGTGACCTTTCAGGGCAATGGCCTTTGCTCAGACAGACAGGAAAGGGCAGGAGGCACAGCCTGTCGGAAGCCCTGGAAGCAGGCATCGCTCCGGAGGGTGCCCGCCTGTACAGGTCTAAGGCCAGGCCACGACCCTCCTTTTCTTACGTGCAGGCCACGAGAAGAACCACTGCAGGGTTTTCATTCCGGGAGTGACACCGACCTGTCCTTAGAAAACAATTCCAGCGGCCATGCAAAGGTTCCTAAGAGGCAGCTAGAAGCAGACAGACAAAGTGCGCCCAGTCCTCCCCAGACCGATCTGCCCTCTAGCTATTTTGCCGGTGTTTCCAGACAAAGAAGTTCCACGTGACGCGAGAGGAAATTTGCAGGACGCTCCGATGAGCAGGGCCAGCGTGGGGCCTGAGCATAACAGCTAAGCAGGCGCCACTCTGAGAATCAGGCAAATGCCCAGAGGTGGTGCCTCCTCTGACTCTGCACCCAGAGTGCTCACCTGCTCACCTGGTCCTGGCCTGCTGACCAGCCCCAGGAGGCAGCCAGCCTGTGTTCAAAATGCTTAAATGCAAAGGCAAAAACAGTAGCGGTGGACAGCCCTGGATCTCCGTCTATAAATCCTCTTTTTTGGTTAATCCTCACCTGAGGATGCTTTTTCTGTTGATTTTTAGAGAGAAGTGGAAGGGAGAGGAAGAGACAGAGAGAGACACCCCGACCTGGCTGGGATCAAACCTGGGACCCTTCAGTTCTCAGGTCAACGCTCTCAGGTCCTAACTCTTCGTGAGCTTGGGTGCCCTCATGTATAAAACTGTGAAATGACGTGAAGGGACTGGGCACAGGGCTCTGCCAGCTCCAGGCCCTGCGGCTTGTTTTGCCTCGGCCTTGGCCGGCACGCCCCCCCGGGAGAGCGGGATGGCACACTGCCTCGGTGTTGCTTTTGGAAGCAGCTGCAGTAAAAATAGGGGCAGCTCAATCAGCATGGGCACCTCGGAGCCGGGGAAGGACACGCTCCTCTCACTTCCCAGCCTGTTTATTATTTGGGCTCAGATCCCTCCTTCCCCCAAACAGCTGCCTGTTTGTTTAAAACATCTTGTTTTCTTCTTTCATTCTTTGAACAAACGTTGACTAGGGGTCCACTCTACACAGGCATAGTCGTTCCAGGTGCTGTGGATACAAAGGGGAAGAGCCCACCCCTGCCCTCCTGCAACTTACATTAACCAGAGGGAAGCCAGGGGGCTCCAGGGAGGGGCCAGGAAACAAACCAGCAGGTCCACAAACAAAGGAAATAGCTCCCCCCCCCCCACCCGCAGAGGCTCCAGGGGGCAAGAGGCTCAGCCCAGGGCAGCTGCAGGATGTCTCTGGGAGGAGAGACTTGCCTGGTGGGAGGGGGAGGACTCTCGAGACATCAAGTGCAAAGGCCCTGAGGTGGGAACTAGCACCCTTCAGTTATGTTATCTGCTTAGAGTCAGGTGTACCATTTCGGACACGATTTCCGCATCAGAGGAACAAATGCGTCTCCAGACCTGATTCGAAGTGGCAGGTCTATATCTGTATCTGTATCTGAGCCTAATTCTCCATCCCCCTCTCTGCACCCAGGACACCTTATTTGGGTCACAGCTAAACATTCCCCTAACTACGGTTGCCATGCCCCATCCCCCCTCCTTCCTCTGTGACCTGGCCATGGCTTCACCGCTGATATTTCCTTTCCTTCTTAGAACCACAGAGCGCCCTCCCCGGCAGAAGCACCTTGCCATTTCCTGCCCACGCTGAAGCCCAGAGCACTCTTTCCTCCTCCACTACCTCGTTCCTGTGTGGAGATAGGTGGTTTCCCAATACTTGGGTTCCCTCATGATAGGAATCGAAGCTATAATAGAGAGAGACCACTTCCTTTATTTTTTAAAATATTCTTTTGTTAATTCTCGCTGAAGGATATTTTCCCATTGATTTTTAGGGAGCCTGGAAGAGAGAGGGAAAGGCAGAGAGAAACATCCATGTGAGAGAAACACATCAATCGGTTGCCTCTGGGGAGGAGCCTGTGACCAAGGTATGAGCCCTTGACCAGGATCAAACCTGGGACCCTTTGGTCTGCAGGCCGTTGCTCCATCCATCAAGCCAAACTGGCAATGGGGAGACCACTTGCTTTAAACACCCACAGCAGAATGTTCCAAAGAGATGTTGGGGGAGAGAAAAGGACCGTCCTCCATGATGACGTTTTTTTCTTTGTCACTGCTGGCACTCAGTGGGCAGAAAACTCAACAGAAGGAAAAGTCTCTTTCTGAGGAGATAGGAAGAGTTTGAAAAGAGCTTCTGAACACTCAAACATGTGCACAATTCATGGAGTGCTTTCCTCGGAGCTCCTGTGGAATGGGGCTTGTCAACCAGAGAAACCCTGACCTGCAGTCAGTTTATTGGCTTTCCTGCTTTTCACCAAGTTTCTCTTCCTGTAGATTTTTGGCATTTTAATTTAATTTAATTTAACGTAATTTAATTTATTTTTTAAATATATATTTTATTGATTTTACACAGAGAGGAATTGAGAGGGACAGAGAGTTAGAAACATCGATGAGAGAGAAACATCGACCAGCTGCCTCTTGCACATCCCCCACTGGGGATGTGCCCGCAACCAAGGTACATGCCCTTGACCAGAATCGAACCTGGGACCTTTCAGTCTGCAGGCTGATGCTCTACCACTGAGCCAAACTGGTCCCAGCTGGCATTTTAATTTTAGACATGGGCAACGGAATAGGAGGCTTTTTAAAATTTATTTATTTATTTATTTATTTTAAAATAAATTTTTATTGTTCATATTATTACAAATGTTCCTTCCCCCCCACTCCCCATTGTCCTCATCCATAGGTGCACAGTTTATGTTCAGTCTCTTCCCACATCCCCCTCTCCCCTTTTCCCCAAGAATCGTCAGTTCACTCCCCTTCCATACCTCTGATTCTATTATATTTAACAGTTAATATTGTTCCTCAGATTTTTTTTTAAATTTCCTTGGTTTTTAGATTCACTTGTTGATAGTTACATATTTGTTGTTCATAATTTTTATCTTTATTTACTTTCTCTTCCAAAAGAACCCCCTTCGGCAATTCATATAATTCTGGTTTGGTGATGATGAACTCCTTTAGCTTTTTATTAGTGAAGCTCTTTATCTGGCCTTTGATTCTGAGTGATAGCTTTGCTGGATAGATTATCTATAGGTTCTTACTATTCATCACCTTGAATATTTCTTGCCATTCCCATATGGCCTGCATGGTTTCTGTTGAGAAATCAGCTGATAATCGTATAGGTGCTCCTTTATAGGTAACTGCCTGCTTTGCTCTTGCTGCTTTTAATATTCTCTCTTTGTCTTTTGCTCTTGGAATTTTAATTATGATTTGTCTTGGTGTGGTTCTCTTTGGATTCCTTTTGTTTGGAGTTCTGTGCGCTTCCTGGACTTGTAAGTCTAATTCTTTCACCAGGTGGGGGAAGTTTTCTGCCACTATTTCTTTTAGTATGTTTTCGATATCTTGCTCTCTCTCATCTTCTGGGACCCCATAATTCTGATGTTGGTTCGCTTGAAGTTGTCCCAGAGGTTTCTTACATTATCTTCAATTTTCTGGATTCTCTTGTCTTCTTGCTTCTGCGGAGGAGTGTCTTCTGGCTCTTTATGTTCCAAATCTTTGACTTGATTCTTGCGATCTTCCATTCTGTTTTTAGGACTCTGTATAATATTTTTTTATTTCAGACAATGTATTCTTTATTTCTTGTTGATCCCTTATCATTTCTTGTTGATTCCTTATTAATTCTAGTTGATCCCTTTTCATATCCTCATAGGTCTTATCGACCTTTTCTAGGAAATTCTTGAAAAACCTTATAAGCGTAGATTTGAACTCTATATCCAGCCGCTTTTTGTCCTCCATTTCTTTCGTTTGTGATCTATTTTGTTGTCTCGGCATTTTTGCAGCTTCCCTGATGGGGCGGGGTTTCAGGGTGGAGCCTACAGCCTTGGCTTCCGTCAGCCCCGCCCTATGCGGTTCCTGAGTCTCAGTATTCCCCAGGGTCCTTCAGTACTCGCTGCAAGCATCTCTGAGAGATAGGTGCCCTCGATTTTTGCCTGCTACCAAACAGTATAGTCTCTCCCCCAATGAGCCCGGTATTGGGGTTCAGTTCAGTTGGAAGTGGAGTTGAAGGTGGCATTCAGAGCAGTCCAGAGCTTTTGTCTCCTTCCCACCAGGGCAATCCCGCAGCACGGCCAACCATCCCTTCTCTGCTCACAATGTGCGCGCCTACGGGACCTCCTTTTGTCACTGCCCTGGGGTTCCATCTTACAGCCCAGCTCCCTATGGATGAGCCTGGGTCCCCGGGGTCTGGCCTAGAACTGGGGTTCAGAGCAGTCGGAACTGGGGCCCAGCACAGTCGGAGCTTTTATCTCCTTCCTGCTAGGGAACGCCAGCCAGGCACTGAGCCGCCCCCTCCTCTCCAGCTCCGTTCTCTCAGAGTGTGCAGCGTGTCTCGGTACCTTAGGCTTTTACAGCTCCTCTGCTCTTCCTTCTGGTTTTCTCCTTGCTTCTCATTGTAGAATTTCCAGTCAGTCGACTTTCCTGTAGTTCTGGTAATGTCCATTTTATATTTTAGTTGTATTTTATTGAAATTGTTGTGTGTGGCTGCGGCTAGGTGTTTACCTGTGCAGCCATCTTGGATTCTCCTGTCTATTATTTATTTATTTTTTTAACTGAAATCTAACATGATTTCACCAAAATCATATGTGATCTGCCAAAACCCATTTGGCTCAGTGGATAGAGCGTTGGCCTGTGGACTGAAGGGTCCCAGGTTAGATTCTGGCCAAGGACTCGCACTTTGGTTGCAGGCACATCCCCAGTAGGAGGGTGTGCAGGAGGCAGCAGCTAATCGATGTTTCTCTCTTATCGATGTTTCTAACTCTCTATCCATCTTCCTTCCTCCCTGTAAAAAAAAAAATCAATAAAAATATACTTTTTAAAAAATCGTATGTGATCTTAGCCTATTGCTTCTTTCACACAGGGTATACGAGGTGGCTTTAAAAAGCACCCCTGGGTCCTCCCTGTCTGGCGTGGCTCAGCTGGTGAACATCTTCTGTGCACCAAAAGGTTCCGGGTTCCATTTGGTTCAGGCAGGTGTCCAGGCTGTGGTTCTGTGTTCCCGGGCGGGAGCATGTGTGGGCGGCAACTGATCGATGTTTGTCTCTCATATTAATGTTCTCCCCTCGCACCCGCGCTCTCTCTCTCTCTCTCTCTCCACAGATGGGGAGATGTGGGCCTCCTCTCCAGTCCTAGTGGCACCTTCCTCATTGGGAATGACCTCCTGCTCCCCAAAACATGGGGTACAGGAGAAGGTCCCCAGGAAAGAGACAGTTTGAGAATCTGGCAGATTTAGGTTTCTCTGCCAGCTCTGCCCCTTAGGAACTGTGGGATCACGGCCAAGTTTCTTAACTTCGTTGTGGTTACAGAGACATCAGGTACCCTAGGTATCCTCATTGCAGTGAGGACTTGGGAAATCTGCCACATTTACACGCTATGAGGTGTCAGGTTTGGATCTGAGGCCCATATACGCTTTCTAACAGCCCGGTAGCTCCCTGACACTCTTGGCTCCCCTGTATCTTATGCAAAATATCCCTGGTCCGGGTGAATTAGCGGGCAGCTAGGAGGTGGCCACTGTCCCTGCAGGTCTCTGCTGTATGATTTAAGATCTGGCTAATAAATCTATGGAAAAGAGACAAAAATTACAGCTGGCAAATGACTTCTGAGTGTCGAGGCACCCAGCTTTTAACAATTTTCCCAGCTTTCGCCACTCCCCTTCCTGTCTCCGGCCAAACGGAGCACAGGACACCAGCATACCACCAGGCCCCCTCACAAGCGACCACAAATCTGCTGGCAGGTGGCAGCCTCTTTGTAAAGCCGGAGCGGGCGCGCGCATGGGTAGGCTGGACCCAGGGGTTGGTGGGGAGTCCACAATCCGCACCTGCCCCATTCTGGCTTCTCCACAGACCCCTGGGTCTGGTAAACATAACCCTAAAGGCTCATGATGATCACAAGAGGCAGCCCAGCATTGCCCCCCGTCTGGCTGAGGAGTTTACAACTTCAACTCGTGGCAGAGAGAGAAATTGGCTCAATCACTTGGAGTAATGGTACATGGAGAGCCAGTTGGGCATGACTGCTATTTAACTCGAAGAGACCAGACTGCTGTGCTTAATGTACATGCACACTAATAAACACGTCATGCGCCAAGGTGAAAATTACCACACCCTCCGGCATTCCCTGCTTCCCTCTGCATTGGCCTGTTGGCCTCATCCCAGACCAACGAAGGGGACAAGAGTGGGAGAGTAAGGCCACAAGCAGATGCTCAAAGCTCCGATGATGTCAAATGCTCACAGATCACCTTTCACTCTTAAAAGGATTTAAAATTTATCGCAAGACCTTACTCCCGATTTCCCTAAGGCATTTTGTGGGAGGAGGATGGAAAGGAAGGTTACCTGATGTCATTGCTAAGAATAGCTAACATTTTCAGATCTTTCCTTGTGGGCCAAGCACCCCTTGGGCATCTTCCTGGCAGGTCGAGCGAGGTGGGACCATTATTGTCCCCAGAATACAGATGAGGACACCTCAACCCGGGGAGCTCAAGTAATCGATCCAAGATGACCCAGAACCTAAGAGGTGGTGGTATCTGGACAGAGAGCCCTGTGAGTGAGTCAGAGCCCAGGCTCTCAGGCTTTATACGGCTCTGGCTGTTTAAGGACAAATGAGGAAGTGGAGAATGAGGAGATCACTGACTTGACAGTGTTCTCAACTATTCTTTTTTTTTTTTGTTCTCAACTATTCTAACTCTATTCCCTACGGTCTCAGAGAGATCCTCATTAAGATGCCTTCCTATCTGCTTTTCCATCACAAACCAAACTCTCGACTTGTACCATGTGCCAAGTGCAGCAGACACAGAGGTAAACCCATGGTCACCTGTCCCCACAGAGCACACAGTCTAGGGGAAGGGGCAGTGGAGAGAAATAGGCTCATGGGAACTGTTGGGATATTTCCCGGTTTCCGCTGGGGCCCTGTCCCCACAGGATGTCGGTCTCTGGATGGACCTGCCATGTGTATAACCAAACTGTGCCGAGGCCAGAATCCCAGCTCAGACCCCGTGGCCTGCTGCTTCAGTCAAATGAAACAAAGTGATCATTAAGGTAATGCTAGCTTCTATAATAAACAGCCCCTAATATGTAAAGGCTAAAAAACTAGGGTAGCTGGATTTTTTTTTTTTTTTTTTAAAGACCAATTTATACTTTTATTTCAGATACCATTTTTGGTTTTCTTTTTTTTGTTTTGTTTTGTTTTGTGTGTGTGTGTGTGTGTGTGAGAGAGAGAGAGAGAGAGAGAGAGAGAGGCTGATCTGTGTAGTATTTGGGACATACTTATATTAAAAAATTATCATTTGTGTAAAATTAAAATTAAACTGGTTTCCTGCGTTTTATTTGGCAAACCCTGCGCCACACACCACAGGTTTATTTCTTGTTTATATCAAGTCCACAACGGGTGTTCTTCGTAGGCAAGCAGCTACCATCCAAATTGCATTTCGGGGATCCAGGCTTTTTCCATCATGGCTCTGCCATCTTCATCACTTAACTTCCTGGGTAACTGTCTCTATGGTCACGGGGTCAAGTCACAGAAGGAAAAGGGCATGGAGGGTTCCCTGTGGGAGTTTCTGTAGGCCAGTCCTGGGAGTGGCACATTGGACGTCTGCTCACAATTCGTACGTTGGCCACAACTCATTCACGTGGCCTGTCCCTAACATCAAGGTCAAATGGAAAACGGAACCCATGTGCGCTCTGGAAGGCCTGTGCAGAACGGCTGACCAGGCTCTGCCACACCTGGTAACAGCAGCGCTACCTGCTCACTCTTGTGCCCACGCATGTCTCATGGGCTAGTGCGGGGTCCGGTCAGCAGTCCTACACCCACTGGGGTCCTTAGCAGGAGGCCAGAGCTCTTCCTAGGCCGGCTGGAGTACAAGACCCCTGTGGGAGTAATGAGAGGTGCAATTCAAATCACTTCCTTTTATTCAATGCAATTTAATAAGTATTTATCAATGTCCCTAGAATACTGAGAAAAGTTTGATCCTAGCCCCTAACAGAGACATAAATTAGAATAGAATCCTGTTATATCCTCAAGGAACTGTATACAATTCATTTCCACAGCTTCTCCCAACCCTTATTTATATCCCACTGATTTTTCAAGGGTGAGTAAAAAACACATAGCTATAAAAAATTGTGCCCTAAATATTGGGATACAGAAAAGTACCTCCTCTCCTGAATTGGTGTATATGTTCATTCATTCTTTCATTCATTCAGTTAGTTCATTCAGAGCAGACATGTACTCTGCTCTGAGGCTTGGGAACGGGAATACTAAATCTGAACAAGATTGACATATTAAGGTAATGCTAGCTTCTATAATAAACAACCCCTAATATGTAATAGCTAAAAAACTAGGGTAGCCAGATTAAAAAAAAAGACCAATTTATATTTTTATTTCAGATACTGTTTTTGGTTTCCTTCTTGTTTTTTTTTTTTTTTTTTTGTGTGTGTGTGTGTGTGTGTGTGTGTGTGAGAGAGAGAGAGAGAGAGAGAGAGAGAGAGACAGAGAGAGAGAGAGACAGAGAGAGCACTGTCTTCCTGATACCCACCGTGCAGGGGGCGGTCAGGATGCACACGCCATATGGCAGTCAGGTCCGTCAGGGGAAAAATACATAGAATAGTGCAACTGAGGCACACGTTGTCTTTGTGGACTGTGGTGCTTCCGGGCACCTCCAATGGGTGTGACACTGCCCTGCATGTCCCTGCAGGCTTTGTCCATGACTGTGGCACTCCTGTGGTAACACCGCTGCCACGGACTGAAAGCTACAGGAACTGAAATCTGCACCTGTACATGCTTCACACGTTAAACAGCGATTTAAAGCTAACTAGCCTAAGAAAATTTTACATACTTTTCTCTTCTTGGCCTCTCCATCGTGACGCACCCAAGTGTCAGAATGTTCCCACCTCCCCCCAGTTTCTGCTGAGGACTTGGGGCTAATTTTCGGCGAGGTGCCTGGGTACTCCAATTCACGCACCCTGGATGGAACCGCCCCCCTGGACAGCTACAGGATTTTAGTTTTGAAAGTGAAGCTGAGCTGAAACCGGTTTGGCTCAGTGGTAGAGCATCGGTCTACGGACTGAAAGGTCCCGGGTTCGATTCCGGTCAAGGGCATGTGTCTTGGTTGTGAGCACATCCCCGGTGGGGGGTGTGCAGGAGGCAGCTGATCGATGTCCCTCTCTCATTGATTTTCTAGCTTTCTATCCCTCTCCCTTCCTCTCTGTAAAAAATAAATAAAATATATATTTTTTTAAAAAGTGAAGCTGACTTTCTCAGGACAAAGCAGATTTCTAGAATCACCAAAAACTACTAAATGTTGGCCCAGGGTCTATGTGTGGGAGCTGATGTGTCTGCACAGGAAGAAATGCCTTTCTCTTCCGTGCAAATGACGTTTCGAACACAACGTGAAGACCGCTGGTAGCAATGGCTGCTCTGCCTCACCCCAAAGCTTTGCTAGGAGCCCCATAAAGCCTGGCCCACGGTGTGGGACGCCCAGTGAAACTCTGTGCTTCCTCCATATCAGCCTGAGCCCTGTGCCTGTCACCGAGGGACCTCTCTTACTAAGCATCCTTTCTTAAATGGCAGCCATCATCTGGTCCCAGGATACATCAAATTCCATGATAATTGTAAACACACTTCCCCATAACGTCTGCTGCAGATTGCACCCACACTGCCGACCCTTTCAGGGCATCTTTGCACCAAGAACAACTCAGATTTGCTGTTTGAGTTGACAACGTGAGGTCACCATTTGCAATATGCCCGAGAGAGAGGGCAGAAAACGTGTTCTCTTCCTCAAGCTCAAGATCTGGGGGCGCAGTAAGCCTAGGCCTCAGTGGCTAAGAGAAGTAACTCCTCCTGTTCCCCCTTTGAAAAGTCACCCCCTGCCCTGAAGGGGAGAGAAGGGTGTCCTTAGAACCCGGAGAAGAAGCTCACGTTTGTAAACACCACCAACCAGGACTCCACGGGGGAGATGGTGGCTATTATTAATCAAAGAAATCATCTGCTATTGACTCTTCTGGGCTTCAGCTAACCAGAATCCACAAGCCACTGGATTATTTCCTCCTCTTGTTTTTTGGCGAGGGGATCTAAGGAAGTGACATAAGAGAATTAACATTTAGCCCTGGCTGGTTTGGCTCAGGGGATAGAGCGTCGGCTTGCAGACTGAAGAGTTCTGGGTTCGATTCTAGTCAGGTGTACATGCCTCAGTTCCAGGCTCCAAACCCCGCCCTGGTAGAGGTACATGCAGAAGGCAACCAATTAATGTGTCTCTCAGCATTATGTTGTGTGTTGGTTTTTTTTTTCCTCTCTCTCTATCCCCTTTACTCTCTGAAATCAATAAAAATAAATTTTAAAAAAAGAACATTTAAAAAAAAGGCAAACACCAAAGAAACCTATTAACATGCCGAGTGGGGCAAAAGTAGGTTCCAAGTTATGAGTAAACGAAACAGTTTATTGTTGTATTATTTTCCATCTGAGCAACTGTAGGCCTACTTTTGCCCCATCCTAAATGCATTGAGGGCAAATTTGACTCTGCCTAATTTTTTAAAATAATCCTTATGTGAGGATATCTTTCCCATTAATTTCTAGACAGAGTGAAAAGGAGGTAGGAGGGGGAGAGAGAAGCATTCATGTGAGAGAGACACATCCCTTGGTTGCCTCCCACATGAGCCCCTACTGGGGTTTGAGGGACCTGCAACCCAAGTACGTGCCCTTGGTCACAATCGAACCTTGCCACCTTTTGATCCACAGGCTGATGCTCTAACCACTGAGCAACCAGCCAGTACTCTGCCTAATATAAAAAAAAAAAATGTTTCTTATTGATTTCACAGAGAGGGAGAAGGAGAGATAGAAACATCGACTGCCTCCCCTGCATGCCCCCTACTGGGGATCCAGGCATGTGCCCTGATCTGGAATTGAACCGGAGGCGCTCAACCAATGAGCCACACTGAGCAGACTTACTAATTTTTCGCCCCATCTGCCTCTAGCTAAGAGATAGCTGCAATGATGATCTTGAAGTACTGTAAGGTCTTCTTGACAGCAGGAAAGGTCTGCTGTGTCTTCCCGCAGGGCCCCAGTGAGGTGATCTCAGAGCACAAGCACGCCAGGTCCCCCCCCCCTCCGGCAGCAGCCTGGAGCTCTCTGTTGTGGTGGGCACTGCCTTCACTCTGGCTCCACCGCCAGCATCCTTCTCTGCAAATACGCCCTGCCCCGCTTATCACGAGGTTTGAGGAAATGCAAAGTAGCTTTTTCTCCCCACAGGTAGGAGTCCTTGACTTATTTATCAAGGTGAGAAAGCTTACCTTTTTAAAAACTATTTCCAAATGAGGAGCTGGGATAAAATGAGTAGCTACCGTCCATTAATACTCAATCAGAATACTCCAAACACCCCTATAGCCTTCTTCCCGGGTGGGTGTCTGTTTGGGTCAAGTTTTATTGTAATTCAAAACTTCCTCCTCAACTTCCGTCTGCGATTTTGAGGAAGGAGGGAAAGAGCAGAGATCCTGGAGAATAACAGTACTTGCCTGAATAGGGCTGTCACATGCATTAAATAAAACAGCATAGGCGAGGTGTTAAGGTTCCCAGTCAGTGCTCAGAAGGCGTTATTGTTCCTACTGTCTCCTCCCTGTAAGATCCCTAGAGCTACACACCATCCTTTTCCACAAGCGGCGCTCCGGCCGGATGCTACCAGTGGGCGGTGTATGAATAAAAGGGGAAGATTCAGCAGTGCAATCCCATCCAAAGGTGAAATCATCTGTTCCCTTGTCTCCAGCATGACCTCCCTCCAGACTGAGGGCTCATCTATTTTTAGGACTGGTGTCCCAGCTTCCCTTCCCCTTCATGAAAAAAAGAAAACCCTGGCTGGTGTGGCTCAGCTGGTCAGGGCATCGTCCCCACTGCCAAGAGGTAGGGGGTTTAATTCCAGGTCAGGACACATAGTCAGGTTTCGGGTTCCATCCCAGTTGGGTGTGTACAGATGGTGTCAGCCAGTCTATATTCCTCTCCCTCCCCCTTCCCCTCTCTCTCAAATAAATAGAAAAGGAAAAAAAAAAACAAAAACCCAGCACAAATATATATGAGAGGGAGAGAGAGAAAGAGAGAGACAGAGAGAGAGGGAGAGCACGCTTGTAATTTTCCATCCTGCTTGCTTTAGGTGCTGCCATATGAAATCTCTGACCTGGGGCTTCTCATCAGCCTTCCCGGGCCCCAAGGACACAGCTCGGCTGCAAACGGTGCCAGTTTTGGTGGTGTGGCTGCTGTCGCTGTTATCTGGGCCCAGTAAACCTTATCAAACTGCTGTGCGGCCAGCCTCCAGTGCTAAGTGGAAATGCTCAGAGCCCAGCGCTGGCACGCAGCCTGCCTTCCTCCTTTTTGTTACCTTCTCCACCTCTTAAACTCAGACATTAATCTCTCTTTAACACTTACTAACAAGGGCCAGGCTTTTTAATGGCAGAGTTTATGAAGCAAGGCAGATTTTCACGTAGAGTGAGTATGGTATGGCGGTGGGGGAGACCGAGCCACAGAGGAATTGTTCTTTCTCTCCCATTGTTCCTGGAGGTTCTCTTCCTCTGACTTGAGGATTAATAGGCCTAGGACCAAGGGCTAAGTGTGTGCTTCTCCTGAGACTGCGTTTGGGAGCGGCTGGCAGTGGTGTGGACAGCCAGGCCCCACCCTTCAGAAGGCACCAGGAACCCAGAGTGAGGATTCCCTATTTCCCTGGTGAGGCAGTGGGAGGCCTTTTCTCCTCTTCTGGTGTCTCTCCCCATTTGCTCTCCTTGCAGACCAGTTTTCTTAAGTTTCTTGAAATCTCTTTCCTCTTACAGACTGCATAGTCTTTGGCTAGAAACAGGATTGCTCTTTTTAAAAAAATGTATTTATTTATTTATTTATTTATTTTTTACAGAGAGGGAGAGAGAGTTAGAAACATCATGAGAGAGAAACATCGACCAGCTGCCTTCTGCACACCCCCTACTGGGGATGTGCCCATAACCAAGGCACATGCCCTTCACGGAATCGAACCTGGGACCCTTGAGTCCGCAGGCCGACGCTCTATCCACTGAACCACACCGCTCAGGGCTGGGTTGCTCTTTACTGTTAATGAAAAGGACACCCAGGGCCTGGGCTTTCCCAGGCACCAGGCAGGCATTGAGGTTCTAAGTGGCTTCTCTGTCCCTGGCTGCTCTCTCCCCTTCCTGGACCCTGCAGGTCCCAGCCCTGCCTGGAGAGGAGAGGGGCAGGAGCGGTGCTGGCTGGGGTGGCCCTGCCTGTCCTGGGACTCCCCCATTAGCAATCCTGGGAACCCAGGTCGGTTGATTTGTAGACTCTGCCTTCTGGGCTTTCGCTCCCGGATGCGGAGTTTCGTCTCCGGTTGGCTTCTGCCACCTTCCTTGACCCCGAAGGTCCTGGGCCGGACTCTCCGCCGGGCGCGGTGCCGGAGGCGCACATCGGGAGGCGATTACACGTGAGGAGAGCGGAAGCCCTTTGACCCGCCCGCGTGCCAGGGACGGAATGCGGGGAAACCCGGCTTTGCTACGACTGCATGACCTCGGGGGCTGACTGTCCACAGACCTAGAGCCGGCCCTCCCCACCCCACTCCCGCCATCATCCCCACCCCCAACCCCGCCTCTGCTCCTGATCGCCAGTCGGTCACCTCTGCCTTCACGCAGCTGCGCGCTTCCCGCTCTTTTGCCCCCTACCATCGCCACGCTGCAGGGGTAGGGGCAGGAGGGGGCTCCCGGGGCCGAAGAGGACAGATTGCTTCAGTGGCTCTACCCCCAGGTGAGTGATCTCCGCTCTGAAGTGGAGCGGCCCGCCGGCAGGGGACGCTCTGCGGGCAGGCACTGGGCGAGCTTGCACCGCCGCCCGGAGACTGTGCGGAGCGGGGCGCAGCTCTCCGGAACCGTCTCCAACCCGATCACTTTGGGGGGCACAGTCGAGGGCACGCGCGAGCCTGAGGAGGATAAAAGTTTCCCTTAGGGGTCGCGACAGCCCAACTCGGACTGCTGGCTGCCTCCGGGGACGGGCCCCGCGGACCCTCAGGCACTTGGCTCGCCGGGGCCCGCGAACCCTGCGCCTGGAGGCGTCCCGCAACTCGGTAACCGCTCCCCGCGCAGGGACACCGGCGGCCGGCAGGCAGGCACGCAGGGCCCGGGCTCGGGCGGGGTGGGCGACCTTCCCAAACCGACCTCGGGTTATGGGGTGCAGCCCTGAGCCCGGAGCAAAAGTGAAAGGTGAGATGGCACGCACGGAACTGGGGCAAACCCTGGAGCCCGGGACGGAGCTCCACTCCCGGAGCAGCCGGGGCGAGACCGTGTCCGGGGGAGATGAAAAACCCGGGGGCTGGAAACGTGGGGGGGAGGCTGGCCCCGCACCTCATCTCTGCTGCCCCGCCGAGGGCGCTGAGTCCCGGGCACAGTCCTCCGGGAGCTCCTCGCCTCCCGGCTCGGCCGGGGACGGCGGCCGCCGGCGCCCCAGCAGCAGCTAGATGTCAGGCGAAGCCCGGCGCCCGGCGCGGAGGGGAGGGCGGGGCGGGGCGGGGAGCGGAGGGGAGGGGAGAGGAGAGGAGGGGCGGGAGCGCGCGCCCAGCGCGGGGGAGGTGTGCGGGGGGTGGGGACGGGCCGAGCCGGGGGACAGCGGGCGAGGGAGGGGGGAGCTGTGGGCAGCGAGCCCGGCCCCGCCGCCAGCACTAAAGATGGAGAGGCGCCGGGGCCTCGCAGGGGAGGGGGCTCGGCGTTGACGTGGGACGCGGCGGAGGCGCCGGGGCCGGTGGTGATTTGCTAACCTCGCGGCAGAGAGGAGTTGAGGGCGATGAGAGCGGGCACTGCGAACTGCCGGGCTTCGCCGCCGCTGCCGCCGTGACACCGAGAGCAACAGTTCCCCGCCGCCCGCTCCCCGGCGCCCGCACCCCCGGCGGCGCGCACGCCCACCCGGCGCCCGGCGCGGCCGCGGTGAGTCTGGGGGTCGCGGAGGGGCGCGCTGCCCGGGGAGAGCCTCTGCCGCGGCACCCGCCCGGGGCTGCCGAGGTCCGGGGGGCGCGTTCGCTCCGGCCACTCGGCGCCGGGCTTGCGCCTGGTTTTATCCGGCCAGTTCCCTTCCCGCTGCAGCCGCCGCCGCCGCCGCCGGTTGGGGTCGGGTAGAAGGGGGAGCCCCGGCTGTCAGCTTGGACACAGCTGCCACCCCAACCTTTCCCCTCCAGGGCACGGCTGGGGTGAGAGGTGGGGGGCCGAGCGGTCCTCGGGGACGGAGGGAGGTGGCGGAGGGCTGGGGATCACGCGGCTTTGTGCCGCGGGGTGCCGGCGGGGGTACCGCGGGGTGCCGGCGGGGGTGCCGCGGAGGGCCGGCGGGATGCCGGGAGGGAGCGGTGGGTGCTCCTGTGTATGCAGACCCGGGCGCGGGCGCGGGTGAGCGAGGGCTGTGGCTCATGTGCGTGTGTATTCGCCGCCCGGCTGGGGAGCTATCACCGGAGGATCCGAGGAGTGGATCTGGGGGCGGAGGGGAGCAGGGCTGGGACTCGCTTGCGTTTTGTTTCTCTTTGGAAAACGTGGTGGGTCCTTTTTTTTTTTTTTTTTCTTGATCAGACTTGGTCCCCTCTTTTTTCAGGAGGGCGGGCGGCCGCGGCGGAGCTCGCAGCGCCTGGGACTCCGGGCCCTGCCCGGCTCCCGGCGGGACCGGCCGTGACGCTGGCGCCGCGGTGCGCTCCCGGCCGCGCTCGGTGGGTGCCGGGCTCTGCACCTGATGCGTCCGGGCGCCTCTCCCCCCGGCGCGCCCGCCGCTCGCCCTCGCGGCCCCGGGTCCCTCCCGCGGGCGCTGGAAAGGCGCACGGTCTCCCCGCCCGCGGGCCCCGGGAGCGGAGCGCCCGACTCCTCCGCGCTGACCTCCTCCCCGCTCCCCGGGACGCGCGCGCGGGGCCGGGGCCGGCTCACCGCTGCTGGCGGCGCCGACTCGAGGCCGGGGATCCTGCCCTTCGCGCCCGGGGGTCACGGCCCCGGGTCGGCGAGTGAGAGAGGGCCGGCCGATCCCTTCTTGCCTTTCCTCCCACCGCTCTCGGTGGGGCTTTTGTGTGTCCCCTTCGCGGCGAGGCGGTCCACCTCCTCCCGGCTCCTGCCCCGGAGCCCGGCCCTCCCGCGCGGACATCTAGCTTTTCGCCCGGGTCCCTTTTGCTTTTCCTCTCCCCTAGACCGGCTCCCTTCCTTTCTGCCCTCTGGATCCCCGGGAAAAGTTGCTTCTCCAAGTTTGCCGAAGTCGCCTCCCGGCCTCCGTGGGGGCGGCTGGGAGCGGGGTGTGTGAGAGCGCGGAGGATCCCCGGAGCTCGGCCGGGTGAGCGCCCGCTCTCCTCCGCTCCGCCGGGGCGGGCGCTGCAGTCCGCGCCGCCGGGACCGCCGCGATGAGCCGCCTGCTGCCGGAGGGACGGCCGGCTGACGGAGGGCACCCTGATTTCCCTGGGGACCCAAGGAGCTTGTTTTGGGGAAGGAATTCAGTTGCCCAGCTTCCGTTCTTCGCATTGCTCTCGGAAACCCATAAGTAGTCTGTGGAAAAGCCATTTAGGCGAGGATGAATGGCCCCAGTCCCCACCCCAGGCTGGGCAGCCAGCGCTCTGGACGAGACACAGTCCTGCCCTTTCTGCCGGAGCTTTTGGCTCTGGAACCCGTAGGGCTCCTGCTGGGGGCGTTGAGAGGTTTAGGGGGAACCCTTGCTCCCCTTTGCTCCCAGTTCATTTCTGGAACACAGCAAGGCAGAGGCTGGAGGGAACTCGGCCTGCGAGGTCTTTTAAGTCTTTAAACGGTTTGGGGGGAGAGGGCCGGTCCGCAAAGCCCCAGAGCCCTGTTATTGATCCAGAACAGCTTGTTGTGGGGCAGGTCTTTGTCTCCCAGCCCTGTCTTCCCTTCATACTGGTTGTAATCCGCACCATAGATGCTGGTGCCAGTGTCCCTTCCAGCACTGGGAGCCGTGCCCAGCAGCCGTTGCTGCTCCCGGTCACAGGACTCGCCCACTCCAGAGAGCCTGTGGGACACGCTTGGAGTTCATATGCCTAGATTACACTCCAAGGGTCCATACTTCCTATCATCTCCCTCAGGTTCTCCACGGCCTGTCCTACATGCCACAGACCCTCTGTCCACCGGGCAGCGTGGGCGGGGGCCAGCGAGGCACCTTACGTAAGTGTGCGCCCACGTGCTAGGATGGGGCTGGAGACCAGCCCTTGCCCTTGGGTTTCTGTGGGCCAGACTGCAGGCTGCTAGCCCAGCCGGGCTTGGCTGTGCTCCTGGGGCTGCCACAGGGAAGCAGGGCTGGTCTTGAAGGTGAAGTTTGCTGCGCGGGGGGTTCAGAGTGAAATGGAGGGCTTACATTGACTGAAGGAAGTGGCTCAGTTCTTACGGATTTTCAGTAAGTGCTGGCATGTTGGCCTGGCACAGGACCCCTGCCCACCCACCACTCTTAGACTTAAGACCAGGGATTTGAGGACTCCATTGTCATTTTCATCTTACTTCATCACACAACAAATTGGGCCTATGTTATGGCAGGAGTTTATCTTTGTTCCTGTTGGTGGGCTTGTGAAGGCAGACTCCCAGATTTCTAGGAAACCCCTTCCCCTCTGTTAAAGTCTCCAGGGTGCTCTTGCTAGCTGAATGAGGGTGGTTGTGTTGTTTGAATGCTTACTTTTAGGGACATTGACTAATCTACCTTTTGTTCTGTCATCTCTTTTGCCTCTTCACCCTTCCTCCCTTCTAGCCCTCTCCACTGGCCCACGAAACTCGGCCTGCCCCACCACGCACGCAGAGCCCGGAAGGAAAGAGAGCCTCATGCCTAAGCCGCGGGGCGCGCCATGGATCTGACGAAGATGGGCATGATCCAGCTGCAGAACCCCAGCCACCCCTCGGGGCTCCTGTGCAAGGCCAACCAGATGCGGCTGGCCGGGACGCTGTGCGACGTGGTCATCATGGTGGACAGCCAGGAGTTCCACGCCCACCGGACCGTGCTGGCCTGCACCAGCAAGATGTTTGAGATCCTCTTCCACCGCAACAGCCAGCACTACACGCTGGACTTCCTCTCGCCAAAGACTTTCCAGCAGATCCTGGAGTACGCCTACACGGCCACGCTGCAGGCCAAGGCGGAGGACCTGGATGACCTGCTGTACGCCGCCGAGATCTTGGAAATCGAGTACCTGGAGGAGCAGTGCCTGAAGATCCTGGAGACCATCCAGGCCACCGATGACAATGACACGGAGGCCACCATGGCGGACGGCGGGGTGGAAGAAGAGGAGGACCGCAAGGCCCGGTACCTCAAGAACATCTTCATCTCGAAGCATTCCAGCGAGGAGAGCGGGTACGCCGGCGTGGCTGCGCAGAGCCTCCCCGGGCCCATGGCGGACCAGAGCCCGTCCGTGTCCACCTCGTTCGGTCTCTCCGCCATGAGTCCCACCAAGGCCGCCGTGGACAGTCTGATGACCATTGGACAGTCTCTCCTGCAGGGAACCCTCCAGCCCCCCACGGGGCCCGACGAGCCTGCTCTGGCCGGGGCTGGGCGGCTCTCTGGGGTAGCGGAGGTGAAGACGGAGATGATGCAGGTGGACGAGGTGCCCGGCCAGGACAGCCCTGGGACAGCCGAGTCCAGCATTTCAGGCGGGTTGGGGGACAAGGTTGAGGAAAGGGGCAAAGAGGGGCCCGGGACCCCAACTCGGAGCAGCGTCATCACCAGCGCGAGGGAGCTGCACTACGGGCGGGAGGAGAGCGCCGAGCCGCTGCCCACCCCCGTGGAGGCCGGCCAGGGCCCCCCCGGCCGACAGGAGCACCTGGCGCCCACGGCGGAGAAACATCTGGGCGTCTACTCCGTGCTGCCCAACCACAAGGCCGACTCCGTGCTGAGCATGCCGTCGTCGGTGTCCTCGGGGCTGCACGTGCAGGTGCAGCCCGCCCTGGCCGTGTCCATGGACTTCAGCACCTACGGGAGCCTGCTGCCCCAGGGCTTCATCCAGCGGGAGCTGTTCAGCAAGCTGGGCGAGCTGGCCGTGGGCATGAAGGCGGAGAGCCGGACCCTCGGGGAGCCGTGCAGCGTGTGCGGGGTGGATCTTCCCGACAACGAGGCAGTGGAGCAGCACAGGTAGGCCCCTCCCCGGCCCCACTGTCTCCCGGCCCAAACCTCCAGCCCTGGCAGCCTGCCTTCGGACCTGGCTGCTCCCAAGTCCTGGCGCCCGACTCCCTGTGCTCCCTGCTATTTGTCAAAAAACAAAAACCCAAACCCACGTCTTTCTAAGTCTTGGGACTGGGGTATGCTTTCCAAGTGTGGTGAGGGGCCTAGGGCATTTCCTAAGTGTTGGGGAATGTGTGGACCCAGATCTTACCAGGCTCTTGGCTCTTGCTGCTTGTTCTGCTGTTGGACCTGTTCTCCTTTGCCTGGAGTGACTGATAAAGGGGAGGGGGGAAAAAGGAAGAGGGGCTTGAGGATGAAGGTCTCCCACGGCCTGGATTTGGCCGTGTCACCCGGTTTCAGGTACCCCGTTCCCATCAGCGGTCTCTGCCGAGGCAGGCCGCCTGCAGCTCAGGAGGATGGGAGGGGCCGGATGCTGCTTAAGGCGCTGGAGCAGCTGCCTGTCTGTCTGAACGTCATTCCTGGTGAACGTTCATCACCAGGAACCTGGCTTCCTCTAGCCCTTCTCATTCTCTGTTTCCAGAGCACATTTAGAAGGAGCCGATTTACATTATTAATCGAGGGGGAGGGATGGGTATGAGAGACATGGGGCCAGCATTGGCTTCCTCTGGCTTCTGGCCCTTCTCTGTGAAATAACCATCCACTGAGCTCCTAGGACATGTCTGGTCCGGTGCTAAGTGCTTGCTGTGGAGTCACGTGTTGGTTACGACCCTCTGAGAGGCAGGCCGTGTGCTGCTTTCACATGGGAAGACACCGAGACCTTTCACCAGGATTGCAGAGAGAGCAGGAGGCAGAGCTGGGTTCAGATTCAGCTCCTTACCCCTTGGCACGTTGGAGTCATTCAGTCCTGAAGAGGACTGTGCCGCTAGCACAGAGCGCTCTGAGAGTTACTCACCAGTAGGGTTTGGTGTCGGCCTGCATCTGTCATAAGGGCATGCCCATCATTTCCCCTCCCGCCCTGGGTCTGATAGGTGGGATGGAGAAGTCCAAGCCCTCTTGCCTGCTCTCGGTCTGTTCTTGGGGGATCCGCACTTTTGCACCCCTCTCTGTCTCCTCCGTTCCTTCATTTCTCATTGGTGTAGGAGGGGATGTGACTGAGGGGGTGTGGGGAGAGGGGGAGGCGTCTGGAGGTTTGTCTGATGACCCCAAGCTGAGCCGGATTCCGACAGTGACGGTACCTCGCCGTGGCGCTGAGGGCTCCTTACCTTGCGGAAGGGGCCGCCGAGCTCAGTGTTAGAGGATTTTTCCGGTGGCTGCGGAAAAACAGCCACCGCTAAGGTGTGGCTCGATGCTTGTGCTGCTCAGAAGTAGACCGAGATAGTGTTTGTTTTTGCTCAAACTTTCCTAAAGAGGAAACCCCTCCTCAAATGTGACCCGGTAGGCTTCTCGTCTTCTCCGGATGTGAATTGTTTCAGTGATGGGCTGTGCGAAGTGGGCTCCGGTGGAAAAGAAACGAATTGCTGGCTCTGCAGGCCCGGCTGCCTCTCTCTTGGAGAGGCCAACAAGCCACCACCCTCCCAGGACTCCCACGTTCCCATCTGGGGACCCTGCAACCCCTGGGAGGGGCTGGGGCCTGATGGTGCGATACTTCATGAGCCTTGTGTTACTTTTTTTAAGTATATATTTTATTGATTTTTCACAGAGAGGAAGAGAGAGGGATAGAAAGTTAGAAACATCGATGAGAGAGAATCATCGATCAGCTGCCTCTTGCACACCCCCCACAGGGGATGTGCCTGCAACCAAGGTACATGCCCTTGACCGGAATCGAACCCGGGACCTTTCAGTCCACAGGCTGAAGCTCTATCCACTGAGCCAAACCGGTTTCGGCGCCTTGTGTTACTTTTATTTGTTTATTAAAGAATACTTTCCTTGTGTTACTTTTTTAAAACGGAGGTGGTTGGCAGGGTGTGGTGCTGAATTAATGAAGTAATAGCTAGAAGTCCCTAGAGCTGTGACAGGACCCAGTAACGGTGTGGGTGACGAACTGACCCTCTGTCCCCGTCCTGTTTGGGTCTCACGTCTGCCTGACCCCAATGGACCCGAGCTCTAGCGCTAGTGTCCACAGCGCGGCCGTCTGTGGGGCTGGGCTGGCTGCAGGCGTTGTGGGGAGCGGCCCTGTCTGCGGACTTGGGGTGCTGAGGCGCTGGTCCTGGGCCCTCGGTGGCACGCTGTGGGCTGCTGACGTGGAGAATGCGCTTTGACTGAGGGTGGAGAGTGAGCTGCTGCAACCTGGAACCAGGGGCTGGGGCAGTGCGGGGTGGGAAGCTAGGAGGCTCTAAAGAGACCAAGGAGGGCACCATGCTCCTGCGATGCCGGCCCTCCTCAGACTGGCAGCCTTTCAGCTCCTGGTCAGACGGCCTTACCCTCTCTCTCTCCCCCTCAGAGCTTCTAGATGAAGGTGCCACTTCCCTACTTCCTCCCGTTCTCTGTTCCTCCCCCACATCCCAACTACCAGCAAAAACAGAGAAACAGCACAACACCGGGAGACTGGAATTGGCAATAATATAGCAGCGATGAGCGTAGTGAAATAACAGGCGGCAGATTTATTTTAATTTCAAATACGTTTTTACTGATTTCAGAGAGGAAGGGAGAGGGAGATAGAAACATCAGTGATGATCCCTGAATTGGTTGGGGATGGGGCCCACAACTGGGGCGTGTGCCTTGGCCGGGAATCGAACTGTGAAATCCTGGTTCACAGGTTGAGGCGCAACCACTGAGCCATGCCAGTTGGACAGGTTTTATTTTATTTATTTATTCAGTCTTTTAAAAAAAACTTTATTTAAATTCTTTATTGTTTAAAGTATTACATAACTTTTCTCCCTTCACCCATTGACCTCTCCCCAGCCACTCTCACCCCCCAGCACATGCTCTCACCCCCCTACAGTTTGTATCCATTGGTTATGTTCATGTGCGTGCATACAAGTCCTTTGGTTGATCTCTTACCCCATCCCCCCATTTTATTTTTAGGCCCATAGGCTAGTGTGTTGGTAAAGGTTAAGTGCCTTGCCGTTGTTGGGGAGCAGAAGGGCATGGAGAGGAAGGGAGAGGAGATTGCTGGGAAAGGGGGCGGGAAGGAGAGCTTGTGTGGAATGCCATCAGTAGGATTCCTCATGCCTTGGCCCCAAGCTGGGGCGAGAGGAGCCTGTTAACGTGACGGAAAGTTGGAAGGAAACTCCGTAGTGAAGTGGTGGTCCCCGTAATGCTCGGTGAGATGTAAAAACAATGTCAGACATAGTCGTGGGTTGGAGGAAAGGCCAGACAGAGACACTACCTGAATAAATCACATGGGGCTTACGTACCTAAGTATCCCTTTCTGTAAAAGTCAGAACAGTTGTGTACATAAGTACCCTTTCTGTAAAAGTCAGAACAGGTACATACCTAGATGCCCTTTCTGTAAAAGTCAGAACAGGTACATACCTAGATACCCTTTCTGTAAAAGTCAGAACAGTTAAGTACCTAGATACCCTTTCTGCAAAAGTCAGAACAGTTACACACCTAAATACCCTTTTCAGAAGGAAGTCAGGACAGTTAGAAGACCCGATTGGCAACATTCTCGGGCAGACAGAGCAGCAAGCTCTGGGCTCCAAAACCTTCCCCAGGAGGCCTGCATCATAGAAGATACGGCTGAGGGAGGGAGGGTGATGTTGGGAGGGTCGCAATACGCTTCTGGAAGACTGGAATCTCCCTCGAGGCTCAGTCTCTCTTCTTTCTCTTTCTCTTTGGAAAGGCTGGAGCAATTCTGCACCTAGGCTTGTGGGCCAGACGCACCTTCTCATCCTCAGAGTTGCATACATGTGTAATATGTATGTTGACTTAAGTGTGAACACAGTCATCATTTGTAGCCCTCCACCTCCCCAGGCTCATTTGGCCTGGTCATAAGATGTTTCCGAATTCAACGCTGCAGGATGGGAGTGGGATCTGGCTTCCTAGGAGTGCCAGACAAAAAGTGGTTGGCAAATTGCGGCTCTCGAGCCACATGCGGCTCTTTGGCCCCTTGAGTGTGGCTCTTCCACAAAATACCACGGACTGGGCGAGTCTATTTTGAAGAAGTGGCGTTAGGAGAAGATTAAGTTTAAAAAATTGGGCTCTCAAAAGAAATTTCAGTTGTTGTACTGTTGATATTTGGCTCTGTTGACTAAGGAGTTTGCCGACCACTGCCTTAGGCCAGCTATAGTGTGTGTCCTGCACACAAAGTGGGATCTCTTGCCTGGCTCTTGCTCAGGGACCAGAAGGAATGGTCTCAGCCAGCTCGCTCCATGGGCCCAGCTGCAGGGTGCCTGAGCCATATAGCTGAGGTGTCAGAGCTCTGCCTGGCCCTTTGCCTGGGTGTCTCTCGCGGGTGGCCAGTTGCTCTGTTTTTAGTCGGTGACCATGTAGAGGGCTGGTCGCCATTGACCTTGGTTTTGGCCAGTTTGGGGAGTTTAGAAGTTGCCCTGAACTCTTGGCCCCTTTGCCTCATCCTATCAGCTTTAATAAGGCACCTGTGGGGTCAAACCGAGTTCTGTTTGTTTGGAAAAGAGTATGCTGAGGAGCAATGGCAGCAGCAGCAATAATGTTGCTATTGCCTCTTATCGGTTGTGGCACTTACTCCTTTGCAGAGCATCTTTAATGACTTTGTGTTTCCTAATTTCAATCCTCCCCCAAGGGGAGACGGGTCCATCATCCCATATCTGCGATTGTGAAGTCCGAAGAATGCTGCTGATAGGTTCTTTGCAAGTTTGCCGCAAACTCATTGAGTGGCAAAACCTGATGTGAACTGATGTGAGGCTATATTTATCCTGTCTATTTTGAATATTCATTTGTTTTGCTGCAAAAATATTAATGTGTTTGATTACAGAGTGCTTCCTTAGACTCCCCTGGGACTGGGCAAACACCATCAGCCCCATAGTTCCTTTGTAAAATCGTACCAGTTGGGAGTTCTGAAGCCCCCCAGGGTTTTGGGTAAGGGGTTGAGGGCCATTAGCAGTCCCAGTTTGCAGATGAGGAGAACGAGCCAGGAAGTGACTTGCCCACGGTTGCATAGCTATAAATGGAGAGGACCAGCGCTGCCGAATTCGCAGCCCCGGTGCTCTCTGCCGGGCCATATAAGAACATGTGCATGCCATTTTGGGCCCGTTCCATCTGACCTAGTCTTTGGTTGCCAGCCCTGTCCCTGAGATGCCACCATAGGAGGCTACCGCTATCTTCCTTGACGTCAATCCGAAAGGTCAGGTGGTGTCCAGCTCCTCTGAGGATCTATTTATGGCTCCTCTGTCATTCACAGATTTGCCCAAATCCTTTCTGAATCCATTTCTATTTCCAGGAAGTATCCTTTTGGGGGTGATGAATGACTCAAGCTTATAACCTTCTGAGCTCCTGGAAACCCAGTCTTTGGGAGAGGGCATCGGGTGTACGGATGGGAGACTGTGTGTGGAGTGTCAGCTGCGGAGAGGCAGGCCTTGAGGCCCAGCCCTTTATTTTATTATTTTTTTTTACTCTTTTCCTTTCTTTTCTTTTCTTTTCTTTTCTTTTCTTTCTTTCTTTATTTTTTAAAACTCTGGTCACCATTGTCAGTCTTTTTTTTTTTTTCATCCTGAGCTTTAATTTTTTCATTTGTAAACGTGGGCACTTGGACACACTGTTTCTGGATTGTTGAGCTCTTTACAAAGTAGTTCTTTCACTGCTGGTATACCCACTTTCATCTTCATGAAGTCCTCTTGGTTCACTGAATTTTGCTCTGGTTTGGAGCCTGGATTCCAGCTAAAATAGGGGGCCAGTTAGAGTCCAGTCTGTATGCTCTGATGTCATTCTTGCACACTGCAGCCTGCGTAGGGCTTCTGAGTCACCTGGGATTGAGGCTGAACTCTGGAAATTTTGAAGACGATTTATTTTATTGCCAGTGGAGGAAGCTTGTATGCTCTTTCATCTCAGTGAGATGTTCCAGTTTGATTTGCTGTCCCTTTTGGCTGGTGCTGTGAGCTGCGGGAGGGAGCGGGGAGACAGCTTTAGTTCAGCTACACTTTCCCTCCCGCGTGTTCTAAGAACACTACTTATGAATCTAAGGTAGTGGTTATCCTAAACTGTTAAAATTAAACTCCATTCACAGCTCTTTGATTTGTTGCTAATTCTGGAGAGAAAACATTTCCAATCACTTCAGTTTTGTAAATTAATGGCTTTAAAACACGTCCAACGAAAACCCCAAGAGTGAGACTTCAGAGTCTTGCTAAATAAATACAGGTGTGTCTCAGTTTGTCCGGTGGAGGATTTTTGGATTTTCCACGGTAACAGGGCTTCTTAGTCAGGTTCTGTGTTGGCCATGTTCGGGGAGAGCCCAAGTCCATAGCAGTTATTCTGATAGAAAGAAAAATGTACTGTGGCATCCCCACTGCCCCACCTCCCACCCCACGTTTTATTGATTGATGATTTAAAAAATATTTTTTATTGATTTTTAGAGAGGAAGAGAGAGGGAGAAAAAGATAGAAACATCAATAGTAAGAGAGAATCATTGATTGGCTGCCTCCTGCAGGACTAGGGATTGAACCCCAACCCGGGCATGTGCCCTGACTGGGAATCGAACTGTGACTTCCCGGTTCATAGGTTGATGCTCAACCACTGAGCCACCGCAGCCAGGGCCGCCCCACATTTTATACAGCATAAATGCATATTTTGAGCAAATGAGACTACTTTTGGCTCAGAACCCCAATTTCACCATTTGCCAGCAGTGTGACTCAGGTTACCTTACCTGACCTCTCTGTGCCTGCTTAATTGTTTGTAAAATGGGAATAATAACAAACACTTGGTTTGCTATACGGATCAATTAGTAAATATTTGTAAAGTGCAAGGCATGTGGCACAGGGTGAGTGCTCCATATGTATTTGCTATGGTTTTGTGTTTTTAATCCTTACCTGAGGATATTTTCTTTATTGACTTTTTTTTTTTTTTAAAGTGGAAGGGAGGGAGAGAAGGAGAGAAACATCAATGTGAGAGAGATGCATTGATTGGTTGCATCCTGCATGCACCCTGATGGGGGCCGGTGATCGAACACGCAAACCCAGTTACATGCCCTTGACGGGGCATTCAAACCCATGACCCTTCAGTGTGTGGGCTTATGCTCTAACCACTGGGCAACCCGCCAGGGCTGCTGCTGTGTTTTTGCTGCCATTGTTGTGCAGCAAGTAGATTGGTGGTGCAAGGCGGAAAACATGTTTGTGTTGGTCCAGGGCCCACTTCTTCCTGGAGGCGTCAGTCCCCATTAGCACCATAGAAGCTGCAGCCGCGGGCCTGTGTGGGGCTGGTACACGGTGAGTGCCGGCTTTTCCCCAGAAATCGATCTCTTGTACCTTGGTGGCCAGGGTACTCTTTGTCCCATTGACCCGAGGCCTGGTGAGTCATCCCAGTTCCCATTTAAATTTAGCTGGGCCGCTCTCCAGCGTCCCCGCTCCCGGTGTCCTGTTGCTGCCCGCATGGCCAGCGTGCAGAGACCGGGGGCACACCACCACCCGCCTAGGAAGTCCGGGCTGAGGGTGCTGCGTGTTCCAGAGCGCCCTCCGTCTCCCCACCGCAGCGCAGCAGGTTCTAAGGGTGAATTCAGCAAGTGCTGTTCGGAGTGCTTGATACATGCCAGGTTCTGTGCTAAGCGCATCCATGGTCAGAGTCTTCCCAAACCCGAGGGCCACCCTGTAAAGTGGGTATTAGTTTTGCATCTCAGATGGGTTGGGGAAGCACAGTGGTTAGTGGACTTGTCCGTGTACGACAGGCAAGAGTGGCACAGGGCTTGTGGCCAGGCCTCCAGCTCCACGCGTCCCATTCTCTCCATAACGCACTGCTTGGCCCTTCGGCCCCAGGTGGGGTCAGAAGGGGAGGGGAATGCAGGACGGCCACTCAGCTCGGGCTCCCTGCAGCCAGAGACCAGGAGGCTCCTGCTGCCGGGCCTGCTCCGGCCTGGCTGCGCTTGGGGCTGCCGCGGAGCGGAGCTGTGAGAGCGGCTCCCGCCCGGGCCCAGGTGTGTGATGGTTGGGGCCAGTGAGGCCCCAGGACCCGCATCTACTGCCCTGTCTCTTCCTGACACCAAGGCCAGCTGCTCCAGATAGAGGCCTTTGTGCTGCCAGAAAAAAAGAAAGAAAAAGAAAAGAAAAGAAAAGAAAAAAAAAAACACACATCAAAAAACAAAAAAAGGGAGAGAAAAAGAAACCCACTTGCAAAAATGAAAATTCCATGCTGTTATTTCATGCCATCCTAATCAGAAATTCCCCTTGCTACCATTTCCCCTTAAAAGTCCCGGGTGCTTATTATACTGGCTTGTTCTGGGAAAACTACGGCTGGGTTTTGCCTACATGAGGTTTAGCCCGGCAGCTGCAAAGGAGGGAATTTATTATCAGCTCGGAAACTTTGGCTGAAAACTTTGCAAAAAACTTGCTTAATTCTCAATTCCTAGCTCACTTTTGACTCTTGTCCTCAAGGCCTGATTTCTGTGTTCAGCTTTGCAGTAGGAAGATTCCAAGTTAGACGAGAGAGACAACTTCCTGAAACCGTGGAGGGTTCGTGGTGAAGTTACTAGACTTGGTCAGAGACATTTTGACGGCAGGACGTGGGACAAATTGTTAAAAATCGGGACTGTCCCGCCAAAAGCGGGACGTCTGGTCACCTTAACACAGGCACACAAACGAACCGGCACCACCAGGCCCGCCAAGAGCAAGCCGTGTGCACCACCAGGCCCGAGGGAAGCGGGGCGAGTCACGGAGCCTGGCCTTGGATCCCGTTGCCCGTGGGAGCTGCTCTGTGCACTTGGGAACTGTCACCTGTGTGACTGCCAGGCTCCTCTCCCGGGAAGCAGGTTAGCCTCTCACCGCTCGACGTGGGTTTACACGTGTGCGTGCCGGTACACGTACCATAAAGCACACAGCAGGGACTCTGCGGGAGGCCGCCTCTGCCTCCCTGCTTCCCGCTCCTCGGGGGACCCCGGACCCGGGAGCCGCTCTCGGAGCCGTCACACCCTCGCCCCGCGCTGGTCTCTAAGCGGATTAGCGGAGCGTTGTGATCTTAATGTCATTAGGCCTGTTGGCACGGCTCTCCCTGCCATAGTGAGAAGCAGATGTGGCCGGCCGTAATGGCCCTCGGTGATCCATCAGGCCCGGAGTGCCGGGGGAAGCATTACCGAGTGTTAATTTGGGGGAGTCTCTTCTGGAAAGCGGGGGAAACGGGGAGGGAGCGTTTGAAATGTATTGATTTAAGCCCTTCAGCAGGTTCGATGCTGCCAGGGGTCTGTGTGGCTGAACCGCACAGCCCCCAATCCTACCCCCCCCTCCCCTCTTTCTCAGGCCCCTTCCCAACCCTGAAGCCCAGGCCTGATGACTTCCAGAGTCGGGGAGACAACTTAGCGGGCTCTTGTTTCTTGCCGATGTACCTTATTAGTAGCACCTGGTGCCATAACCCGCTAATGGGAACCAGCGCTCTCCCCCTGCGTGGCCGGTGACAAGCAGCCCTGTCAGCCAGGGCTCGCCGTGCGAGGAAGTTCCTATTAGCTTTATGGTCGGGAGAACGTGTCCTGTTCAGGAAATGAATGTTGCTGCTAAAGGTCCGCGGCCCTGACCCTGGCGGTGTAACCTGCGCTGGCCGCGGAGCCCCGCGCAGGATGCTTGGGATTTCAGCCCCTCTCTGGTTCTCGTCATACGTAAAGCAGGAATCACTGTGGTATGCTGCAGCCTTGAACTTTTGATTTATTTGCCGAGGGCCACTTAACCGTTGCCCTGCCGGACGGCTGTGTGGTGACGGAGCTGAGTGTCCGTGCGAAGTGTGGTAGGAGTCGTGCTGGCAGGGCTTGTCTCTGTGAGGGGGACTGGGGGAGAGGGAGGGGGGTCATCAGCTGCTTGCTTTTGCATTCCTACAGCTTCAAAATCTTTCTGGGGGTGCTGGTCACCGTGACGGGGAACGAGGAAGCGCCACGTGGAACCTGGGTTTGAATTCATCCTCTGCGTCTTGCAAGCTCCGTCTGGGAGGGGCAGTCACAGCCTGGACTTCCTTCCCAGCGTTGCTGGGGCAGTGTCCGGGGTGATGCGGAGGGAATGGGCAGCCCAGCTTGGAACGCCGTGCGGTGTCAGGGTGTAGTGTTTGCGAGGATGCGCGTGTTTCTTTTTTCCCTTTCTCAACGTAAATCTGTTTTAGACATTGCGAAGTGTGGCATAGCACTTTTTCCTGTTTAATTTACCGAGGCCATTTTTTTCCCCTCTCCTCATCGTAGCCTTAGAGTCATTAAAGAAAGGCTACTTACGTTGTTCCTTCCCCCCCCAACCCCCTTCTTTCCTTTTTGGCCTGTGAGTACTGTTTCTAAATGTGCATTTTGCGGAGAACAGCAGTGTTTGACCTTATTCTGGAGGGAAACTTTTGCCTCGCCCTTCTTGGGGAGAGGTGTTTGTGAGTTGTCTGGCAAACGGATGCGTTACTTTTGCTGCTGCTGCTGCTGCTGCTGTCTTAAAGGCCCCTGGTGACAAAGGAGAGAACCCTCTCTCAGGGAAGCATGCGGAGTGTGGCCCAGAAAGGTGGGCCTGTTGGGGGCCGGGCCAGAGCGGACACCTCCTTTAGGAACTGGAAAACATCTGCCCGTGTTTAGGGAATCGTGCACAGTAGTTCGGGGGGGGGGGGGGGGAGGGACACACACACGACACGTTATCATCTGATTGCACGGTTGGGCGCAAGGGAAAGGACAGCCTGTAGAGGCAGCTGGACCCCGAGTTTCGGAGAATGGGTTCCTGGCCCATTTCGGGGTACACACACACGCACACTGGAGGGGCCACGTTCTCACCTCCTCTCGGCCGTTCCTTTATCCTCCGCGTGGAAAACAGTGCATGTCCGGCTAAGTAGCAGGCGAACGCTGATCCGAAGCATCGGCGTAGGGATTGGAAACGTGCAATGCAAAGCTAAACCGTGGCAGTTGTCCCCGAACTGCTCTGCTAAATTAAGGATCTGCTAACATTTGGGGGTCTACCTCCCCACGTATTGGCAGCGGGGACAAAGATGGTACCTAAAAGGAACGTGAAGCAGCTGCTACATCGAGTGACCCTAAAAACAAGTTTCTTTCTCTGACGTGGAGTGTGGACAACCGGGGCTGGCGGTGCGAGCGCTGCAGACCCCGTAGGCCCGTGTGCCCGCCCCTCCCCTCAGAGAACACAGGGGTTCTCACTGCCCCGTCTCCCCTTTTCCCCCTTCGTAACCATCCGCTCTGTGCCTTTCTGTGCCCTCACAGCTGCAGGAGCGATTTTTGTTGTTGGAGCGGAGTAGCTGCTAAATCTTCCCCAGCAGTTGATTCAATGAGGCAGGGCGGGTGGCTGGAGGGGAGAGGCCAGACCCCGGCATCCCCCGTTGCAAAAGTGAAAAATATTTCTGTTTGCAGTTAATTTTAGTGGCGAGCAGATCATGTTAACTGGGTGTAATTGCTTCCAGATATGGCTGAGGGTTTTGTGTGTTGAGATGAAGGGTCTAGTAAGTGCTTGCTTCCTGTGTAAATTAGCCTATTCCATTCAGTCTTTCATTCTCATCAGCCCTGGATTCTGTCATTCTCCCATTTCCCCTCCTAGCCTGCAGCCTGGTGTGAGAAGCGACTTGTCCGTCCCTCTGGGTGCAATTCTTTTGTCACTTGGAGCCATTCACCTCTTGCTTCTTGATGTGACTTTGCCCTTAAAATAAGGAGGAGAAGACGTTGGAAAAGATGCGCCCGGACCTGCTTCTTCCTGCGGGAGGCCGCCCCGCAGGGCCCGGGGGCAGGCGCACGTCCCTGCCACCAGGATTGTGTTTCGGGGCCCAGAGCTCCTGGCTTTCCCTGGCTTCTCTCACCCCTGCCCTCTGACCTCTACTCCCAGTTTGGAGAATACCCCTTTCTCCCTTTCCGAACAAAGCACATTCCAGGGGGCCTTGAAGGCCCAGAGAAAACGAAACGGCCGGCTGCGAGGAGGAGAAGCTTGCAGTCCCAGGAAAGAGTCAGGTTAGACAGGAAGCCACCGCTCTCCTCTGCAAAACAGGTGGGGCCTCCACACGCACCTGCCTCTCTCCGTGAGAGACGGAGGGGAAACGCCACCCAGAGAATCTTCCCGGGGTTCCCGAGGGTTTCCGGGGGGTGGGGGGTGGGGTGAAGCCCGGGAAAAGTGTTAAGGTTCATGCTCTCCTGGATTCCGATTTCGAACCCTGGCCAGCCCCACACATTCTTAGTGTTATTTGCATAAGGGGTTGCTGTTTATCTTTCTGTATCAACTCCACCGATAACCCCTGTGGTCTGTTTAACAATCTATGAGGAGTAGATTACTTGATAAAGGCCGGTTCTCCAATATGCAAAGATAAACTGTTGGGGTCAGGGTGAGGGGTGGTGCGTTAGGAAGGGGGAGGGGGAGGGGGCAGACGGGGACCCTCTTGCAGATGGGGGCGGAGATGTATGAAAGCACCTGATGGAAGGAAACAGGTACCTGGTAACGCACGCAGCTGCGTTTATCGCCCGGTTTATCAGTTTCCTGCCCTCACCCACTTCTCTCCCCCTTCATGTGGACACGCAGAGGCTGAGAACGTCTCGCTGAGTGGGTTGCGGATGCCTGTGCTAATACACGAGGGGAAAGGATGTAGGTAATCTTGGCTCCTTCAGTTCCGATCTTTTTCTCCCTTAACCCTCTCCCCCTCCCCCGGCTCTTGCTCCCCCACGCTGTTGGCCGGTAAATAATGGGTGTTTCAAAAAAAATAAAGTATCAATCTGAAATCTTACATGGGTGGACTTTCCCCATTGCCCTGCATTTGCTGCTTAAAGCAGGGTGCCTGGTTCTGGAAGAGGCGGGGGGGAAAACTTCTGACCCCATCCCCTGGTCAATAAGCTTTCTGAGAATCAAACAAAAGGGTTTGGACTGGCTGCTCGAGCTGGGAACACAACTGATAGCTTTGTTTTGATGTCCTTGCACTGTTTGCAGATCGCCGAGGTGCTATTGAGAGCAGGAGTACCGGCTGAAATAGACTTACCGGGAAGTGGAGCAGCCGGCCCAAAGTCCACGGGAGGCTGCAGATAGGGGTCCACGGCCCGGGACCTGTTGGGGAGGGGGAAAAGGCTCTCGGGGGAGGGGGTGCTGGGGTCCGGGGACAGGGTGTGAAATCACCAGGAGCGCTCAGGCATCCTGGGTGAACACCAGGCCCAGCAGGCGCTGTGTGCCCTGAGCACGTCGCAGCCTCTCTCTCGTAGCCAGTTTCCCAGTTCTGCGAAAAATGAGGCCAGCACCTTGAAGGCGGTGACGGGGATGGAATGTGTGTAAAGTGCACAGCACAGGGACGTCCGTGGTAGACGGGGAGCGTGGAGCAGACCCTTGGAAGCCTGTAGCTTTGACCCAGGGAGACACTGAACGGAGCTAGTGAGAGCTGCTGCTTTGGTTGCTGGGCCTCAATCACACACCAACCCTGTGCTCCCCGCCAGCAGGTGAGCTGGTAGATGTGTGAGCACATGGTGAGTGCAGAGGCCGCCTGGTCTGTGCAGTGTGGCTGAGGTCCTGAAGGGGCCCACGTACTGAATCAGGGACCCCCGTCATCCAGGGCGGTGGCCACGGCCCCGAATGTTTTGGAAATCTCTATTCTGGACCTTTCCTGAAGTCTGTGCCTCTTTCTTACAAAAGCCTTGTCCTTGGGGAGGACAGATTAGGCTGTTGGAAATGGTCAGGATAACTCGGTGACAAATCTGGTGAAGAGAGTGGTGACGACCTGGGATGCCTGTCTGACCCTGACGGAAGGCTCTGGAAAGAACGTGCAGAGGACGTGCCGGCACAGTCCCCGGGGGGACGCGGGCCTCACCGCGTAGGCGGGAGGTGGACGGGCGTGGGGCTGGTGCTTCCCAGCTGCTCCGGTGGGAAGGAATGGCCGCTGTCGAGGGCCCGTCCTGGGCAGGTGTCTCCTGCTGCCGAAATGGTTTGCCTTTGTGGTTTGGCTTCCTGTGCATTTGGGGTCCTGGGGGGCAGTAGATGCAGCGTGGCTTGCGAAAGAACAGCCTGAGCTTTGACACACGGACTGCCTCTCAGGTAAGGTGACCAGACGTCCCGCTTTTGGCGGGACAGTCCTGATTTTCAACAACTTGTCCCGCGTCCCACGGCGTTTTAAAAAAGTCCCGATTTTTCCCCAAAAATCGGGACTTTTTTAAAACGCTGTGGGACGCGGGACAAATGGTTGGAAATCGGGACTGTCCCGCCAAAAGCGGGACGTCTGGTCACCTTACTCTAAGGGAGTAGGCATTGGGGGCACGGGTGCCTGACGTGACCCCTCCTGCATCTGCCGGGAAGGCTCGGGGAGGTGGAAGGAGCCCTCCGCGGGTGTGTGAGTCCCTTCTCTAACGTGCCCAGGGCACCTGGAGCGTGGCGGGCCCATGCTCGCCTTTCCTCTCGGTGATCCCGCCCTGGGCTGCCAGTGAGCTCCCGTTCGCCTTGGGATGGCCTGTCGGACCTGGATGTTTGTGACCTGCTGTGCGGAGGCTCAGTCTGTCCCCCATCTGCCCCCCCTCCCTCCGCAGTATTTATAGTAACCATATTAGAACAGAGTGTGAAAGAGGAAGGGTGAGTCATCCCCATTGAAACCATTGATGACATAAATAAAAGCAAAATGCTTACTATGTGTTTTGCACGCTATTTCAGACCAGGGCGTGCTAATGTGAATGCTCCCAAAACGGGATCTGTGAAAGTCTACGTATGTGGGGAAAATTCAGGCTTAGCTAGGGAGAGGTTATTTATTGAGAACCCATTCCAGTCTCTGCTTTCTCCCTTTCTATTTACTTCAGATCCCTGTTAAAATCACGGCTGTCATCTCTCCTAACAAGGGCGGCTGGCTGGCTTATTCACCGGCAGGGGCTCGGAGGGCTGAGGAGCAGTGTAAGGGGGAGACCTACGTGCCCTCTGCCTTCTTCTTACCGCGTGGTGAAAGGCACGCAGAGCACGCCACCTGCTCGGCATGGGTTCTCGGCAACGGACTGCAGAACCGTGAAGCCGGGGGTGGGGGGGGTGGGGGAAGGACACACATCGAATGGCTCCTTTCAGCATGCTTATGGAGGGGAAGTGCAGGAAGGCCCAGAGAGGCCCTGTGATTTGCCCAAGGCCACACAGCGAACTACTGGCAAGACCAGGGCTAGAGCCCATTTCCTTCTCATTCCCCGCCTGCTTTAATTCCTCCCTCACAAACTTGTCTGTGACTGCCCAGGTCTGCTCCCCACGTCCACCGAGGAGGAGGTAGGGAGAGTGTCTGACTGCAGAGCAGTTTCAAATCTTTAGGTGAGGGGTGCTGGGAGGATTCAGGCATGGCGACTTAGCTCTAGGGAATTCATTACCTCCCCCCCCCCCCCTCCTCTCGAGTCCGCTAATGTGCAGAGTCCTTAGATTTATAGGTGATACACTGTATCTGGGGGTTTAAGAGACAGAGATGAGTAAGACACGGGACTTAGGGAGCAGAGAAGTTAAATTTGAACAGAGAAGTTAAAGTACTTAAGACAACGTGTATGCGCATGTTGATAACTCTGATAGACCATGGGAAGATTCTGGTAGGCGTACAGAGAAAGCACAGGACACTCAGATATGCCATGCCTTCCACCTGGAGGGGTTCCTTTTTTAGTTAGAAAAATGTACCACTTACCGTGGCTGGGCCCTGGGAATTCAGGGTGAGCAAGGCAGGAGGGGCCTCCTCTTAGGGGGAGAGAGACCTCACCGGCGGGGCTGCAAAGGGCTTAGCTGGGACCCCAATACAGTCCCTTTCTCTGACTGGAAGGAGAGCCGGTGGACACTGCCATGGTGGGACGGGCTCGGAGGGAGGTGCCCTCCATGCCAGACCGGGCAGGGGAGATGGCGGCGTGGAGAAGTGGGGGAACCGTGGGCAGGTTCTCTCGCTGCTGCGGGCGGACTGAACGATCTAAGCACCGGGAGCCTCGCTTTCCTCACCCCGAGTGGCGCTCGTGTGGGGCAGCCTGAGGGTCTCATGGCGGGGACCTCATGGCGTGCAGCAATGCATCTGCCCAGAGCCTGGAACCAGGCTGTTGCTCAGCACTGTCACTGCTGCTAGTTTTAGTCTTTATTCTGGGGCAGTTGGGCAGCTTTGAAGGCGCCTGAGGAGTGACGGAGGCGCTCCCACGGTGACAGGGTCCCGAGCCTGTCCTGCCGCCCTGCGCCTGGCCTGCCTCACCTCCCACCGCCTGTGCGAGAAGGGGTGCAGGGGCGCCCACCAGCCCCTCTCCCCGCATCCTGTACCTGGTGCTCTACCAAGATATGACAACCTGATACGAAACGGACCCTTGCCATCTCTTCTCTTCTCCTTGGCAGGCGGGCGGGCCCGGGAGGGGGAGAGGGGCTGGGGAAGGGCTGCGGCATCAGGGTCCCAGGAAGGGAGGCTGTGGCGCTGGCCACTGGACAGTTTCCCGGTTCCCCGACTCTCTCTCAGGAGAAAGGCCGCCGTCTGCATCCAGGCTAACCGTCCGGACGCCCCCGTGCCTGCGATAGCGAGCGGGCAGCCGGCTATCTGCCCCGGCCGGGCTGTGGTTGCCGCGCTGCGCAATTGCAAACCGACCGTGGCGCGAGATAAGCCGGCCTTGTGCAACGGGAGCCGTCTGTTTGCCCGAGCGCTCCGGCCGGCTAACTGCTAACCTCAAGCCAGGGGCAGGCCCGGCCGGGCAGGGCCGCTCCAGGGCCCCTCGCCAGCTCGCTGATGCCTTTTTGTGGTTGGATAGAGGAAGCTCATGCCGGCCGCCCACAGCACAGACGGGGGCTTGGGCTGCAGCGTTGGGTTGTTTTGTTTTTCTCTTTTCTTTGTCTTTCTTAAAAAAAAGAGAAGCTGAAACGGGGACAGTTTTGTTTGGCACCTACTGCCACCCATCACCCAAAACATCATGAAACAAACAATTCCTCAACAGCAGTTGTGATTCAAAGGCGGCAGAGACGTTGTCCTCCTCTGCCTGACGCCCCCTGATCCCCGGAGGCCGGCGTTTGATGTTGGTTTGGGGGGGGACTCTGGGTCTCGGCTAGAAGCCCCTGTCCTAGAATGTTAACTCCATGCCAATGTTTAAAAAAATTTTTTTAAATTGATTTCCAGAGAGGAAGGGAGAGGGAGAGAGATAGAACATCAATGATGAGAAAAAAATCATTAATCAGCTGCCTCCTGCACACCTCCCCCTGGCGATGTGTGCAACCGGGCATGTACCCTGGTCAGGAATCAAACTATGACCTCTTGGTTCCTAGGTTGATGCTCAACTACTGAGCCATGCCGTCCGGCAATGCCAACATTTAAAAAAAATACATTTTTATTGATTTCAGACAGGAAGGGAGAGGGAGAGAGAGAGAGATAACATCCATGATGAGAGAGAATCATTGATTGGCTGCCTCCTGCACGCCCCACACTGGGGATTGAGCCCACAACCTGGGCATGTGCCCTGACCGGGAATGGAACCAAGACCTCCTGGTTCCTAGGTCGATGCTCAACCACCGACCCATGCCAGCCAGGCTTTGCCAGCATTTTAATATCCCAGCGGCTGGGCCCAGGGAGTGGCAGTAAAGAGGATCTTGTGCGTTGTTTACCTTCTTCCTTCCATCTTCCCCTTCTCCCTTTCAGAGTGAATAGGTGAGCGGGAGCACTGTGCCCTGCCCCTTTAGGGGTGATGGACGAGGACCCTGGCTTTTGGTGTTGCCCTGGCGGAGGATGGGCTAGAAGGGATGCTTGTGGCCGGCCCCCATGTGCTCTGTGCCACCTTGCCTCTGCTTGGACCCCCTCACCCCCAGCACCAGGGATAGGACTGTTTTCTGAGCAGTTAGTTGTTTTCCAAGAGCTCTTAACGCCCCCACTAATTCTGCTCTCTGGTCACTGAGCCACAGCCCTTGAGATATTTGTAAGGAAGCTGCATGGAGCCCCCATTTAGGCAGTGGGCTCTCCTAGCCCACAGGGCCAGGCCCTCTCCCCCTCTTTGAGATACTTCCAGATGTGTCCATTTGCTGTCACTGTGGATGGATGGGATCACGTCAGGGTGCTGATCTGCAGTGGCATGACCCGCCTGGAGAAGACCCCACGCCGTTGTTTAAGATGCTGCACTTAGGTTAAGCCTGTCTTCTGAGGACCTCCCCCTGGTGCTTCCATTGAGTGCGCTGACGTTATTTTCCTTGTTTTTGGCTCTCTGCCACCGATGGCAGTGATTTTATTTATTTATTTATTTATTTTTACCTGGGAAAGGAAGTGGGGGTGACAAGCATCGGGGGATGATCACTCTTCAGATTTCCCTGGATGGATGGTCGTTTGCAGGCTCGGAGGTTGCGTTTGGCCCACTGTGGCTCAGGGACGGTCGGGGAGGAAAGGCGGTGATTTACAAGATTGAGGATGCGGTGGCTCATATTGATTTTAGCTTATCTGACCTTTTAGCTGGAGGCTGCTCTTCCCTCAAGGTGTCTCGCTAACTGTAAGCAACAGATAAATGTATATCATCTCTTCTTTGCATACGTAGGGCTGGGAAACTCATTACCGAGAAGGAGAAGAGCTCATGAGGAGGGCGGCTTTTGAACCAATTGAGATACCTGGGCCCAGGCTGTGTGATTCCTGGGTGACAGGGTGGGGGACGGAGGTGGTGAGAGGTGAGGAGTGGGAAGGAGTGATGCTGGTCAGGAAGGAGAGGCTACGGGACTCACCCCGGAGCCCGTGCAGCCATCCCAGATGAGATGCCTTGCCCAGAGGGGTCCCCAAGTCCGCAGTCCTGGGAGCAGTTTTCCTTGCCCTGGATCTTCCAGGGATGTTGCTTTCTGGGTTTAAAATACAATGTTTAAATTAACTCCGGAATGTGGTCTGGTTAACCAAGGGTTAACTTCTACATCCCCATTGGTCATAAAGCTAGTCACAGAGGGCCTTCCACACAGCCCTGCCTTCCTGCGTGGTCACCCCCCACACAGCTCTGTGCCTTCCTGCGTGGTCACCCTCCACACAGCTCTGTGCCTTCCCGCGTGGTCACCCTCCCCCCACAGCTCTGTGCCTTCCCACGTGGTCCCCCCCCCATAGCTCTGTGCCTTCCCGCGTGGTCACTCTCCACGGGGCTCTGTGCCTTCCCACGTGGTCCCCCCCCCACAGCTCTGTGCCTTCCCGCGTGGTCACCCCCCACACAGCTCTGTGCCTTCCCACGTGGTCCCCCCCCCACAGCTCTGTGCCTTCCCGCGTGGTCACCCCCCACACAGCTCTGTGCCTTCCCGCGTGGTCACCCCTCACACAGCTCTGTGCCTTCCCGCGTGGTCACCCCCCACACAGCTCTGTGCCTTCCCGCGTGGTCACCCCCCCCACAGCTCTGTGCCTTCCCGCGTGGTCACCCCCCACACAGCTCTGTGCCTTCCCGCGTGGTCACCCTCCACACAGCTCTGTGCCTTCCTGCGTGGTCACCCCCACATAGCTCTGTGCCTTCCTGCGTGGTCACCCCCCACACAGCTCTGTGCCTTCCCACGTGGTCACCCCCACACAGCTCTGTGCCTTCCCGCGTGGTCACCCCCCACACAGCTCTGTGCTTTCCGGCGTGGTCACCCCCCACACAGCTCTGTGCCTTCCCGCGTGGTCACCCCCCACACAGCTCTGTGCCTTCCCGCGTGGTCACCCCCCACACAGCTCTGTGCCTTCCCGCGTGGTCACCCCCCCCACAGCTCTGTGCCTTCCCGCGTGGTCACCCTCCACACAGCTCTGTGCCTTCCTGCGTGGTCACCCCCACATAGCTCTGTGCCTTCCTGCGTGGTCACCCCCCACACAGCTCTGTGCCTTCCCACGTGGTCACCCCCACACAGCTCTGTGCCTTCCCGCGTGGTCACCCCCCACACAGCTCTGTGCTTTCCGGCGTGGTCACCCCCCACACAGCTCTGTGCCTTCCCACGTGGTCACCCTCCACACACCTCTGTGCCTTCCTGCGTGGTCACCCTCCACACAGCTCTGTGCCTTCCCGCGTGGTCACCCCCCACACAGCTCTGTGCCTTCCCGCGTGGTCCTCCCCAACACAGCTCTGTGCCTTCCCGCGTGGTCACCCCCCACACAGCTCTGTGCCTTCCCACGTGGTCACCCCTCACACAGCTCTGTGCCTTCCCGCGTGGTCCCCCCCAACACAGCTCTGTGCCTTCCCGCGTGGTCACCCTCCCACACAGCTCTGTGCCTTCCCGCGTGGTCACCCCCACACAGCTCTGTGCCTTCCCGCGTGGTCACCCTCCCACACAGCTCTGTGCCTTCCCACGTGGTCACCCTCCACACAGCTCTGTGCCTTCCCGCGTGGTCACCCCCCACACAGCTCTATGCCTTCCCGCGTGGTCCCCCCCCCCCCCGACACAGCTCTGTTCCTTCCCGCGTGGTCACCCTCCACGGAGCTCCGTGCCATCCACCCCATGGTCAGTGTGTCTGGGGGACTTTCTGGAATAATCAGTGAGCGAGGACTCTGGTCCAAATTAAAGAAAAACCCTTCCTCGATGGTTCTGTGCTGAAGCTGGGAGGTATCTGCAAACAAACAGCATGTAGTGACCCTCCCAACCCCAGGGTTTCTCCACGAGTTTTTTATTGTACCCTGTTTCCCCGAAAATAAGACAATGTCTTATATTAGTTTTTGCTCCCAAAGATGCGCTAGGTCTTATTTTCAGGGGATATCTTATTTTTTCCATGGTACACATTTATTGTTAAATGAAAATAAAGGAAATTTATTACCTGTATATGGTACGGTAGTGTGGTAGTTGTCTACACAAACCAGACAAACTGAATCCTACAGTATCAAGAATTTACTCATTTATTCAATGACAATCATGTCAATGTCTTCTGGAACATCATCATAACAATCCAATTACTGAATTTCCTGGTGAATTTCTTGTGACTCCATTTCTTTCAGAATCAGTGGACCAAATCTCTCATGTTTAGCCTAGGGGGTGGCCTTATTTTCGGGGGGATGCCTTATATTTCACTCAGAAGGAAACCTGTAAGTAGGTCTTATTTTCAGAGGATGTCTTATTTTTGGGGAAACATGGTAGGTTTTCCTAGAATGGAGGCTATGGCCTGCAGTGAGCAGTGTGTTTTCACTCTAACCCAGCGCACGTACAAAAATCCCTCAAGCAAAGGTTCAGAGAAGCCACTTCATCGCTAATAGATGCTATCGTCTCTGATAGTTTCTCTTCTGTTCTGCCTCCTGTTTATTTATTTATTTTTATTTTTTGTTAATTATCACCGGAGGATAGTTTCCCATAGATTTTTAGGGAGAGTGGGAGAGAGAGGGAAAGACAGAGAGAAACATCAGTGTGAGAGAGACACATCGATTGGTTGCCTCCTGCACTAGGCCAGACCAGGGCCCAGGCCGGGGAGGCGCCTGCCACCAGAGTACATGCCCGTGACCGGAATTGAACCCACCCTTTGGTCTGCAGGCCAGTGCTCTATCGACTGAGCCAAACCAGCTCGGGCCTGTAACTGTTAATTAGGACCCAGTAATGGATGCCACCACAGCTTGAAGAACACCCCAACACCATGAGGCCTTCGCCAGGGTATTCAGCTCAGAAAGCATGTGCTGGCACCTGGTGTGTGCTAGGTCGTGCAGAGCACGTGGGCAGTGCAGGGATATTAATACGTCCCCTGCATATGGCTGTGTGTGCACCATCCTGTGCTCGGTTATGTAAGCGAGGTCCAGGGAGGGCTGCGCGCTTCTGATTGGCGCTTCGGGAGGGCTGTATGGAGAAGGTGGCATTTGGCCAGTCTTTGGAGGAGGGCTAGGCTGTAGACACGTGGAGTAGGAGCTGTCATTTCTAGCTAGGAGATGAGCAAAGGTGTAGCCATGCGTGAGTGGGGGTGGGAGGCCATACACTGTAGCAGTTGGGGGGGTGGGGGGCATAGGTGGCATTGGCACACAGGCAGGAGAGTGGGTCGGGCCAGGCCGTGGATCGCTGTGAATGCCATGCTAGGTAGCACTGTGGGCATTTGCCGGGCTTGGTCAGCTGGAGGTGAGGAAGACAAGGCAGTGCGGCTGCTGAGAAAGCTGCACCTCTCTGTTGTGGGTGGGGATGGGGGGGATGAGGTATGGGGTAGAGGGGTGCTAAAGAACTTTGCAGGATGCCTGGATTGATTGGATGCTTGCTCTTTTTCTGAAGTGCCCCCCCCCCCCCCCCGGCAACCCCCATCAAAACGCCCGCTTGCATACCACGCTCCACTTAGGGGGATGCCAGCAAAGTTGAGTGGGGACACATTAGACTCGGCATACCCCTGTTTTTTCCCACGTTCACGTTCTGCCTGTGCACACGGCAGCAGTGCACCCTCAACCCGGGCCTCTGAGAAGCCGGCTAGCTCCAGCAGAGCAGGCTGGGAATGACAGTGCTCTTGTTGTTGGTGTTCAACCCCCTCCCTACCCCCACCCGCTTGGCCTTCCCCTGCTCCCTGGCCTCCTGGTCCCAGCCAATACCCACTCAGGTCCGGCTTCCGTGGACAGCACGCCTCGCCGACTTGGCAGTGTGCCTTCCTTAGGTGTCCTGCAGTTGCATCGTTTGATGATCGCCTTCTTATTAAACCATTGGAGCTTGTTTCTGTCGCCCTTACTAAAACGGGCTCCATGAGGATAGCCCTCATGCTTCATCCTTCTTCTTCCTCCTGCGCTACCGGACGCTGTGCCTGCATAGGTGCTCAGCCATAACAGCGAGGTGAGCATTGACTGCACAGTAAGCACTTCTTGTCATGCACATGTTTCATCCTCACAGCCGCCCATCTGTGGGTGCTCGCAAGCCTACTCTCCCCGGCCTTGAACTTGAGTTTGCCCCAGGAACTCCCCAGTCCTTTGCGGTCTGGTTTTCCTCAGGCGACTGCGCTGGCACTGTTCTTTCCAGGGCCATTCAGACCTCCTGGTCTAGACAGCAGCTCCGCTGGACCCCAGCACTGGTCCCCCACCTCTGTCCTACCCTAAAGCTCTCACTGGAGGCCGGGCCAGCGGGGCCTGGAGCCCTGCGGGGCCTGGGTGTGAATCCGACGCCGCCTCTTTCTGAGCGGCGAGCTCCTTGGCCCCCAGTCTGTTTCCTCATCGGCAAAGTGCCGGACCTTTCTCTTCACAGGGAAGGGGATGGGTTATCGGTGAGTCAGTTGACGCCGAATGGGACCCTGACATCCCACAGTGAGGATGCTTCCTGGGAAGATGTCCTTGCCAGTTTTCCTCTCTCTCCTGTCTCCTCCTGGGCAGGTCATGGTTCCCATGCTGACTTCTCTGTGATGACGTCCAGATCTATAGAGTTTTCCTGCCTCATTCCCTACCCTTTCCACCTTCCCCCCTCCCCCCCCATACATTCCTTTCTAGCTGCCTGCTGGTACACCAGTCCTGCCAGAACTAGAGCATGCTGTGTGTCCAGTGAGTTCCACACTCTTTCTCTCTCACCTTCTTTGCCTCAGGTTCCGCAGTCCTGCCCTCTTCCCAGGCCTGGCGACCTCGGTGGCCCTGCATTACTTAGCCTTCCCTATCGCCATTGCCGCCCCAGCCTTATTCCACCGCCCCCCCCCCCCCCCCCCGACACACACACACTACATGGCTGTCCCGGTCTCCTGACCAGCCTTCCTGCAGTGCCCCTGGCTGGCTCTTACCCATCCTCCCGGGCAGCTCTGACCACGGCTGCAGTGGGTCTCTGTTACGTGGCCAGAGGATCAAGTAGAAAATTCTCAGCTCGGTGCTCTGAGCCACTGAGGAGCCTGAGTGAATTGGGCCAGGCTGTGGAGCTAGCACTGTGGGCATTTCAATTCCAGTTAAGGGCATATTCTTTCCTCCTTTTGCCGTCTCGTCCTCCACGCATAGAAACGAGGCAAAGCTTCCGGCTCCAGCACAAGCGTCTCTCCTCTCAAAGCCTGTCCTGATGCATTCCTTCTTTCTCTTCCAATCAGAAATAGTATTTCCATCCTTTAACTCCCACGCCAAAGAGGTGTAGAGAAAACGTGACCTCTTATCATCGTTACTTCTGTTCTTCTTTCCTGTGACACACGGTGCTTTTGGGGGTAGGATCTGGGTCTTTCTCAGTTCCAGCCATCCCTCTCCGTCCACGCCTCCCTCCCTCCTGAGTCCGCTCGGTGCCCTGGACTGGAGTGTTCTGTGGATGGGTGGGCGGGGGGATGGAGGCTGTCTGCGCACAGCAGGGTCGGGCTGGTTCCCGAGTGTGCAGCGTGGTAACAGCCAGGGCAGAGCTGGCAGGGAGGGACCCAGCCTCCGGTATCATCAGAGCAGAGCCATCTGTGCTTTGGGGCTTTTTCTTTTGTTTTTCTTTCCTCTATTATCAGTGGAAAATTTGTTTTAATTGGCAACTTGATTGCGGCTGGGCTAATCCAGGCAAGAGGGGAAGCTGGGCAGTGAATGCAGTGAGGGAGGTGGGCAGGGCCGTTCACACAGCCTATTGCGCAGGCCTGCGGGGCCGGCGGGCGACGGCCCGCTTCCCTGGGCCGGGAGCTCGGCAGCTGGAGCCTCCGTCCGATTTCCGTCCTCCCGCCCAGGACCCACTCTGCCGGCCACGTCCCATTGAGAAACAGCTCTTGAGGAAAAGCTGTCGGGGGGAGCTTTGCAGAGGGGGTGGCCTGGCTTAAGGGGCGAAACGAACATTTGCTGGTTCCGCCATCGGGTTTTCCTGGGATTGAAGGCCCCGTGCAGGGCAGGTCCTGAGGGCACGGACTCAGATGGGCACTTCTTTATTTAAAAAATATATATATTTTATTGATTTTTTATAGAGAGGAAGGGAGAAGGATAAGAGAGTTAGAAATGTCGATCAGCTGCCTCCTGCACACCTACTGGGGATGTGCCCACAACCAAGGTACATGCCCTTGATCGGAATTGAACCTGGGACCCTTGAGTTCACAGGCTGACGCTCTAACCACTGAGCCAAACCGGTTATGGCCAGATGTGCGCTTCTACACCAGTGTGTTAACAGCCAAGCCAGTCTCCCGTGAGACTGGGAGCTCTCTGAGGCCAGGGACTGTGGCTTTGTCTCTTCTCTGTCCCAGAGCCCCGCAGGCAGGGAGCACAAGGCAGTAACGATCCATGATGTGTTCAGTGGGTTGAATTGTAGAGGCGCCTCTGGTCTTCAGGACCCAGGCACCTGCCCTCTGTGGGCCCCTAGAAACCATCCCTTTCCCAGCGGGGCTTGGAGGGGGCGACAGCGGCTGCTGGAGAAGCTGGCCGGGAGGCAGGGGGCTGGGGATGGTGCCCAGCCCTACAGCACCCACTGGGAAGCATCCTTTTGCAGCCATGCTGGCGGGTGCCGTGGGCTCTCTGATGGATGTGTGAGCCCGGTGCAGGCACGAGCTGGATCTGGGGACCAGAGGGGCAGGGCAGCCTGCTGCTCCCCTTCCCCTGCTTTAGGCGTTGCCGGAAAACCCCGCTGTGTGCGCGGCATATTGGTTCCGGGTGCAGGCTTCACAGGCGTCCAGGTGGCAGGTGTGAGTCTGCCGTGCTGCTCGAGGCCTCCCTGGGCAGCTGCCAGACTCGGGGCAGGAAGTGGCAGATTCTGGGTCACTTAGCTGCTCTTGTTTGCCGCTGAGATTGTTCCTATAATCGAGGAACTAAGAATCGGAGGGCACATGAGGAGGTCCAGCGCACAGCTTTCGGGCAAGAAGTGGCATCATTTCACGGACAAGTAACAGGCCCAGGGTGACAGAGTGGCCTCAGGCCACTCAGTGTGGCTCCTGTGGGCTTCTCTTCTGTTTCCTGCCAGGATATGCTTTGGATGGTGGGGGAGGGAAGTGCTTTTCCTAGGAGGTGAGGCATCTGAGGCCTAAGAGGGTCAGGCTTTATTCCTCCTAGTGGCCTGCTAACGCAGGGAGGATGGAGGGTGGTGGGAAGACTTTGGAGTTTCTCGAGTGGAGGCCCTGTCCGGCTAGCCCTGGGAGGCTGATGGTGGCTTGGGAAGCCAAGTAAGGATGCCTAGCTTAGTCAGAGAGCGCCCAGGCTCCCTCGCTCACCCCACATCACAGAAACGCCTGGGCTCTCTGGGGGCCACAAGATGGTTTTGGGATCGGTGACTGAGGCCTTCTCTGGGTGAGACCCAGCCGTTTTGTTCGGGATCCGGGGAGACTCCTTTAAAACACCCCCGAGGACTGCTCGCTCTGGACGCTGTGGGCCAGCCCAGGCTGTCACCGGGAGAGGTCCCAGGCCGCTTCTGCTTTCCCACCATGAGGGCGTGCCCTTTCTCATGGAATACTAATATCTCTACTGGACTCTCCGAAAGTTTTTGTAGAATTTTATCTTTGTAGGACATTAAAGAAACACATACATGGCCTTGTGTTTTTTTGCTTACTCGTTTTCTCCTCCAAGTTTCAGATTTCATCCTACCCCCACCTTGCCCGCCCTAAGGTGGTATTAGTGAGAAGCACGGTGGGTGCAGTGAGGTGGCTAAAGGCCCGTGTAGCCTCCTACTGGCTGCAGAGGGCACAGGTGATGGACATTAACAACCTTCACCCATAATTCCGTGCCTTTCCCTGTCCCCCTCGCCCCCAAGCCCAGCCGGACCACCGATGCGCGAGCACCTGTGCACGCCAGCCTCCGCAGCACCCGTGCTGAGGGGAGGGCAGGGGGCTGAGTGGACCTGGGAGTCTAGCTTACGTTTTCTGTGTGTGTGTGTGTGAGTTGAGTTGCTAATTCTGCGTTTCTTTGTGCCTCTTTTCTTTCCTCCACTCTTACGTTTCCTTCTTTCTCGTCTTTCCTTTTTTTTTTTTAAGTACGTGGCCACGCCCAGTGTGACGCAGTTCCGGTCTGCTTCTCCAGCTCGCTGGGCCAGTGACCTGTGGCTGCGATCCAGGGTGGACCTCAGCCACTCAGCGCACTCCCCTTCCCCTTGCTTTTGTCCAGTTGGCCGGACAGAGAGAACAAAGGCAGATGACCTCCCCTCCCCTCCCCCATCTCCGAAACCAGCCAGGCAGCGGTGGCTGCGGTGGTTTTCCTGGAACCGTTTGTAAAAGTTTTTAAGTGCTTGAAAGTCACTGGGGCTGGCCAGGCCCATACAGTCCACGGTCACCCCCAAATCAGCCAGGACCTGAGCCTTTTGTCTTGACCGGGCACAGGCCGCGGGCCGAGCAGAGCCGCTGGGCTGTGCTGACCGCAGCTGCTGGGGTACATACAGTGGAGGGGTCGGGGCTGGAGGGCAGGTCAGACAGGCCTCTCATTACAGTGCCCCCTTTCACAGCCGCGGGAAACAGGAGCCCGGCCGCCGTGAAAGGGCACTGTGTTTGTGCATTCAGCCTTCCAGGGCCTGTGCGGCCGGGACTGGGCCTGAGGGGGCTTTGTGTCACTGGCCGTGGGCTCGGGGTGGGAGAAGGGCAGGAGTGCAGGGGCCGCTGCCAGGGTTGTGAGCAGGCGCACGTGCGCGCGCGCGCGCGTTTGTGTGTGTGTGTGTGTGTGTGTGTGTGTGTATTGGGGGGGGAAAGAGACACTCTGTCTTGATCCTCTTATTTGGTGGGAGCAAATGATTCCTTTTTGCCTGATGCTCCTCCTGAGGGTCCAGTGGTCCTCACTTGAGCTGTGGTTGGGGGTAAAGAGTAGAGGGGTCCCCACCCTCCTCCCTCATTCTTCTCTCTCCAAAGAGCAGTTCCATGGTCAGCGATGAACTTCTGAGTTCTGTGGGCCTTACAGCTGCCATTTCCTGGTCCTTCCTCTCCCCGTATTTCCTTTCTGAGCCTTAGTTGGCCCACCGCATGGGGGTGGTGGTGACAGCACCTGTCTCTCACATCCGGGTGGTTGTGAGGATCCGGTATGATAGCACATGGGATTGGCTTGCACAGGGCCCTTCCTTTCCAACCGGTCAGGCCCTGGCCCCTTTGTGACTCTGAGGAGCCACACTGGGCTCCACTTTGGGGTGCCCCTCGTCTCCCTCCAGCCTTCCCTGGCTCTGGGGGTTCTTAGTACTTGTCACCCTCCGATCTGCACTATGCAGTAAAGGGAAGAGAAGTTTTCCAGAAGAACATTCAAAGCCTAAAGTTGGAGGGCGGAGAATGTACGAAGACACTCCTACACCACAGCTCACCCCAGACTGTCCTTTAAACGAAGATAATCAGCACAGGGCCTGGCCGACACCCTTCCCCGACTCACTGACTTCCAGCAGCCGAGACCCGATGGACGGTGAAGTCTCACATGTTTTTGTCTTTGCCAAAGTGTCAGAAACTCTCTACCCTGTCCTCATCTCGGGCCATTTCTGTGGGTAGCAGCCAGAGCCTCCACAGAGACTGGGAAGACGCAGGAAGAGGCGTTTTCGCCTTTGGCCAGCGCTGATCTCTCTGCTGCTGCGTTTCTCAGGGATCCTAGGAGGACCCCACTCCCACCATGTAACCATGTCCGTTTGCAGATGGTTTAGGGCAAGGGGCTCACACCAGCTCTTTGGGATAGTATGTCACAGGCGAGGGTTGGTTCTGGATGGCTTTTGCATTCCCAAGTGATACTTTTTCTTTCTGTATTTGAAATGGTGATGGCATCGTTGGTTCAGATTTGGGGCTTTTCTCTGGTCAAAGTCTTTAATATAGGCCCGTAAGGTTTTTGTTTTTTTTGGACTCTGGTAAAACAAAACCAAGCGATCCCACTGAGCATCTGAGAGGTTGGTTCATTTCCCCACGGGGGTACTGGAGCCAGCCCCTGGCAAGTTCGGCTCGTTGGTGAGGGCCTGGGCTGCCCTGTGGATTGCAGTGCTGTGGCGTTTTGGACCCCGGCTTCTGGGGTGATGGGAAACTGGGTCATGCAGGTAATGGGAAGGAGGCGATGGCTTCCATAGAGAGCCATTGCTGCTCTGGAAGTTTCCGTGGGCTCAAGCATGGTTGCTAGTGGTCCACATGGCACTTCAGTCTCACTTAGAGAAGACGCCCCTTCTTATGGGAGGATGTGGCTCCTACCTGGGCCCAGGACCCATGACTGGTGAGCCGGGATGGGCTGGACTTCAGACCTGCTTGCCCCTCAGTCAGGTACACAGTGGGTAGAGAGGTCCTTAAATGAAAGCCGTTCCGGTGAGATTTTTTAAAAGATTGTATTTGTTGTTGTTGTGTGTTTTTTTTTAATGGGAGGTAGGAGGGAGAGAAACATCCATGTGAGAGAAAAACATTAATTAGTTGCCTCCCGCACTGGCCCTGACCAGGGTTCGAACCTGCGACCTCTTTGGTGTAAGGGACAATGCTCCAACCAACTGAGCACTCGAACCAGCGGCTGGTGAGATGCTTGGAACCATCCGCTCCCTGAGTGCCTGTGGATGAAAGTGACAGTTTCCCAAGGCCCAGGCCTCCTGGCATCTGTCTCACGGCTCCCTCCACCCGCCCGTGTGCTCCCATGAGCCCAGAGCTCCCCGGAGCCCTTGTACCAGGCTGCAGGCTCGACTCCACGGAGGCGGGGGCCCCTCCGGGCCGGGCCCCCCTCGGGAAAGCTGCCAGGAAATCACGTGGAGATTATGGCATCTTCTCAGCATGACTGTCTCTTGTGACCAAGGCCAAGAAAAGACAACAGACAAGGGGCAGGAGTGGGGAAGAAGGCACACATGCACACACTCCACAGCCGTCATTGCAGCCTTTAGGGGTGAGCTTGGAAAAACCGCAGCATCTTATGCAACCAGTGTCGGGAGCGGGGGAAAGAGACCCCTTCACCAGGCGGAAGTCAGCCCTTTGCTCGTAGTCTTGCTCCCCAGGCTGGGACTTTCTAAAGTAACTGCTTGGCCTTGGCCTAGGCCTGGGGCTGAGAGTGAACCCGAGGTGCCTTTAGCCCGAGCACACTGGGGTGCTGTTGCCAAGACTCTGAGTGCCTCTGGTTAGTAGGCCAGGGCCTGAGAATCATTTCCATTTAACTAATTATTATTCTTACTCCAATAGATTTGAAATCTATTTAACTTTCAGGGTCCCGAAGCCTTTTAAATGTGTCCAGTGTATTCTCTCTGATAGGTTACCTTTCCTCTCCCTGTAGGCGATAATTAGTGTCCTTTACACAAAATTGGCTTAGAATTGGATTTAGGGAAGATAAGAATCAAATTACTAGTATTTATCTTGTAAATTCCAAAAGATCTACTTAAGTCACTATATTAAAAGAAAAAAGAAAAAAGGAGTTTAAAAGAAAAGTTTATTCTATGAAAAAGTAAATGCCTCATGCTCTAAGCATCGCAGGGACATCTCAGTATTAGAGCTGCAGGCCTAAAATTGCCTTTTTTCTTGTCTCCGTTTTTATCTCCAATTGAACTTCTGAGTCATAGCTTGCCAGGCTTTGGTGGTGAAAGGCTGAGGTGGTCTCGGTTTTCATTAACATTTGCAGGGCGTGGATTATCTGTTATTTTCTGATTTGTGGTCAGACGTAAACTCCTCACCAAGCCTCCCTTAAAGACAGGCATGTAGTTTTCCTCTTGGCGTTTTACGTGACGCTGTTGGGAGGGGGGAAGACAGACCTGTGGCCTCTTGGCTGTTTGCATGTCCTAAAATGCCAGCCACAGGCCGCCCGCCGCCCAGCGCAGTGAGCCCGGGCAGGTTTAAAGAAGGCCGTGTCAGAAAACACGCCTGTTTTCACACTGTTGGCTCGCACAGGCGCCAGGCAGTAATGGCCCGTTCAGATCGCCAGTCAGCTGGTCAGCTGCATTCCTTCTACCCTACAAGCACTTCTGGAATTGAACTCAAAATCTTTACCCTCCCCCCCTCCAGAAAGGAAGTGGGGGCTCTGGGCTGCAGCCCCCGTCCGGGGCGGGGGAGCCCTCGCCGGCACTGCTGCGGCCACATATGCACCCTCTGCGGCTTTCTGCTTCGACACTTAGACATTTACTTTCCCAACCTAATTCTGTGTGTGTGGTGGTGTGTTTTTCCTTTTCTGGGGTCTGATGAAGGTCTTAGATTTGCAAAATGCAAACAACGAATTGCTTTTAAAGGAACAAACATATGTTGTGTGAGCAGGGCTACTTCTGGGCATGTAAGCTGGTAACTTACTTGTACCGCCATGTTCATGGCAGCGTTCCTCACAATCACAAAAAGGGGGGAACAACCAATGTCCACTGACCGATGGGTGGATAGGTAAAAGTGTGATAAACACATAGACTGGAATATGAATGAGCCTTAAAAAGGAATGAGATGCTGGCGTCCACTGCTATCGCATGGTGTTGGACCCTGAAGGCATTATGCCGAGTGAAATAAGCCACACGGAGAGGGCTAAGCATTGTGTGCTTCCATTTATGTGAGGCGCCTACTTATATGAAGCAAATTTATATATGGAGAGACTAGAATAGAGGTCGCTAGGGGTTGGGAAGGAGGGGGGTAGGGGTTAGTATTAAATGGGTGCAGAATTTTGATGATGGAAAAGCTCTATGATGGATGATGTGGATGTACATAACGCTGCTGAACCCGTACACTGAAATGGCTACATAATAAGTACGTTTTATGTTATGTCTGTTTTACCACTGAGAGCACTTTATGGTAATTGTGATATTGTTTGAGGCAGATTTCTTGGAAAAGACTTAGAACACCGTTCCGTTGAAAAACAACCACCCTTTGCTAAATTAAAAAACCCAGTTACCTCTAGAGCCTTGAGTATCAGTCATCAACCTATGGTTACCTCTAAGCGTCGTCACTGTCACTCGGTAACGTTTAAATTTTCATCAGCTGCCGCCTCTCCCGCGCTGTGATGATTTGTTGAGGCCCCGTGTGTGTTTAGTAACATGATTCTAGAAAGTCTCCCCCTCTTAGTGTCTTGAGATCCCGTCTAGTTGACCTCTTCCGAGGGAAGTCAGGAAAATCTTCCAGTCTGATTTTCATCCGACTTAGATAATTTCAAAAATGACTGCGGCTGTGCCGCACACGGAGGTTTCAGTGAGGAAGGAAGCTCTGTCAGTTTGCAGAGTCTCTGGAAATTATTGGCGGCTGCTGGTGTGTTCAGACCCGGTCCCCCGTGGTCAGGTTCCCAGCGGCTTGACGTTCACCGTCCGTGGTGGCCTTGCCCCTGCGGCTGGTGGCAGGTGTAGCCAGGGATTCTGGGAGCTTCTGAACAGAAACCTTTTCACTTTCTTCCTTCCTCACAGCTTGGCATCTGTTTATTTACCTAAAAGTATTTTTTTGAATCCTCACCCGAGGATATGTTTTTTCTATTGATTTTTAAGCAGAGTGGAAGAGAGAGGGAGAGACCGAGAGAAACATGGATGTGAGAGAAGCACATGGGTTGGTTGCCTCCTGCACTTGCCCCTGCCAGGGCCCGGGCCAGCGAGGAAACTGCAGTAAGTGCCCTTGACCAGACTCGAACTCTGGGACCCTTTGGTCCACAGGCAGATAGATACTCTATCCACTGAGCCAAATCACCGAGGGTTTGGTTTTTATTTAAATGCAATTTAAAAAAAAAAACACAAAAAAAAAACTCCTAAGGAAATTAAAAGCGACAATCTATGCCCAAATAAGTTAGAATTTCAGGATGGAAATGTAAGTCCCGGAGCTGGACATTTCCTCTGCCTGGTGGTGGCATCGCCCCAGCAGCCTGGTCGGTGCTGCTGAGGGCTTAACGGGCAGCATCTGAAGGCCTGGGGCTCCCCATATATATAGTGCCAGGCGTGTGGGCGCCTTGGCGCTGAGCCGACAAAGCTTAACTTTGGCATTTCTGGGTCTAATTTTAAACCTACAACCTTTCACGCCAGACACAGCGCGTCTTTGCCACTTAATGTAGCTATACATCGATTGCTTTTAATTAGTGTTGGCTCTCTCTTGGTGTTTTGCAGCTTGGGGTATATAAAAAGTCTGAGTTACATTTTTAAAAATAGGAGAGAGAGGGGGAAAAAAAAAGCAAACTCCCAGCATTCTCACGAGTCCCGCAGAAGCCAGCCAGCACGGGGAGCTTTTAAAATCCTAACTTCCCTGTTCTCTTTTTTATTTTTATCGGAGTCAGGTGGGCTGAGGAACAAGCGAGGAGTCCGCTGTGACCCACAGAATAGATGGAGGTAATTTCCTTGTACTGTTTCGGCAGAAACGGAACATCTGTATTCAAGTAACGGCGGCGTTGAGCGGGGTTTTTCGTAGCCGAGAAACAGTGGGTCCCCGCCCGAGTTAGGGGCTCTTGGCTGGGAGAGAGAGGGAGGTCTGGCCTTTACACCGGGCAGCTTGGAAATGCTCCCGCTCACTTGTGGTTTCCAGCCCAGAATTCTTCCTCTTTGCTTGCACATCTCCACCCTTGTGGGGAGCCTCCAGAATGCTCCAGTAAACATTTCAGGTATCCCGGGCCCGGCGCTCCTGTCCCCGCAGTAAATTACATATTAAAGGCGCCTGGTAACTGAGCGCTGGCTGCTGGGAGATAAGGGCTGGGAAATCAATATGTTTGCCATGCGGCTGCTTGTTTATGACACCTGCCTCTGGAACAGTTGAGCAATGTTCTGTTTGTTAAGGCTGCACTTCAGAAGCTCGTATCCTCCTAAAACAACCACACTCTTACTGGGGGGAGGTGGGGGTGCGCAGCAGATAGCGATTTTAGTTTTTCCGAGTGTGGGATTGCACTTCGGGGCAGCCGTGTCACAGCCTGGGATGCTTCTGCCCCTCGAGGAGGGGAGGTGGATGCTCTGAGTGTAGGCCTATCATAAATCTCGTTTACAATGTTTATGATGTGGTCAGTAAAAGAAGGCGTGTAGCTTATAATAAGGAAGTTGAGGTGTTGTTTAGATTGATCTCTTCCGGGTACCTGGCTCCCTCCGAACTCCTGATCTTCCCTGATAAGTGCTTTTCCAACAACTACGAAAGGCAGCGAGGAACACAGCTGGCCAACAAGCATTCTGGACATACGTCTCCAGGAGGGTTGTATTTTAACTAGTGGGTGATACTGTTGTCTTGGTATCCAGCCTGCTGGTGATTCATTGGTCTTAGAGTTGTGCAGTGTCAACTGGAGTGAGTGAGAGTGTGTGTGTGTGTGTGTGTGTGTGTGAGTGCATGAGTGTGTGTGTGTTTGAGTGTGAGCAAATGTGAGTGTGAGTGAGTGAATGTGAGCGAGTGTATGTATCAGTGTGTGTGAGTGTGAATGAGCGAGTGTGTATGAGTGAATGCGTGTATGAGTTTGGGTGTGTGTGAGTGTGAGAGAGTGTGAGTATGAGTGTGTGTGTGAATGAGCGAGTGTGTATGAGTGAATGTGTGTATGAGTTTGGGTGTGTGTGAGTGTGAGAGAGTGTGAGTATGAGTGTGTGTGTGAATGAGTGAGTGTGTATGAGTTCGGGTGTGTGTGAGTGTGAGTGTAAGTATGAGTTTGTGTGTGTGTATGAGTGTGTATGAGGGTGAGTGTGTGTGAGGGTGAGTGAGTTTGTGTGTGTGTGTGTGTGAGAGAGAGAGAGAGAGCTTTGGAGAGACCAGGGAGGCAGCGCGATCCACGTGGCTTTCCATTGGAAGAGAGCAGCAATAGCCTTAGAGCAGCGACTTCCTCCAAGTGCTGCAGGAGCTTGTAGGACTGGCAGTACCGGGCTGTGGGTGAGGAGCGCTGACTTCTCTTCCCTTAGGTTGGCAAATTAGAAAATGAAACAGTCAACACAACCATTACCGTCCTGTGTCACCGAATCAAAATGAGACCTTTTGGTCAGTGCAGCCAACAGGATACATGTTTTGGTGTGCCTCGGGTTTTAGTAGCTAGTTTATGTGTGCCACGAGGGGAAAGGCTGAGAGTCGCTGCCTTACATTCAGTAGCATGAAATACATTTTCAAGCACGTTTGGGTGTCGGTGTGAAACCTTGCTGTGCTGGGGTACGTACGTGGGTTGCCAGTGACACACCCAATCCCGGAATGTTTCTGCACCTTTCTGAGAAGTGTTCCGTGGCTTCAAATGGACGGACACATAAACAGTCAGCTTTGCTGAAAGATGAGTTAAAGGTTTACAAAGAAACCTGAGCTTGCTTATTGGGCTGAGGTGGTGCCTTGCGCTGGGATTCCTGTGAACTGGGGAATCCATCTCTTGATGACCCTGTTTCTGTGTGTGTGCCTTCTAACCCAGACTGCCGGCTCTCCTTAATCACAGGGCCAAAGTGTTGCTTTCCTTTCTGTTTCCCTCGTGATGGTACGAGGCTTGTCCAACCATCAGTCTCTGATCTGGTTCAGCCCAGGTGCCTCAGAATTGGATGGAGGTGGCTTGGGGGAGTGCTTGGTGAGTGGTGCCTCACCAGCCCAAACCCCAGGGGTGCTGGGCGGGGTGGGGGTGGGGAGGGGGCGCTGAAGCTCTGTCTCTGCAGCTGAATGAAAGATTCATGATCAAGTTTCTCAAGTGGAAACATTCCCTCTTCTCCCCCAATAATGTAGGAGGTGCAATTGTTGACTTATTTTGAGGAGGCTAGTGCATAGTTGATATTTATTAAATGTTTGCGGTTCTGGCCTGGCTGAATGATGAAAGTGTCTAAACTAAGACCTATTCAAGCAAGTATCTTCTCCCATCCTGCTTGTCCGGGGGACGATCATACACAATGTGCTAACTTGTGGGGATCGGCAAGCTTGCCTCTTCCCTCCACATTTCCTCAGCTATAGACAGGAAGGACCCTGCTAGTGATTTTATTTTCCCAGAGAGTTTTCTCAGCAAGCAACGGAAGTGACTGCTTTTTTTTCTTTTCTTTTCTTTTCTTTTCTTTTTTTTCTTTTCTTTTCTTTTCTCTTTTTATTTCAGAGAGGAAGGGAGAGGGAGAGAGAGAGAAGTATCAATGATAAGAGAGAATCATTGAGCAGCTGCCTCCTGCGTGCCCCACACTGGGGATTGAGCCCACAACCTGGGCATGTGCCCTGACCGGAAGCGAACTGTGGTCCGTAGGTTGATGCTCAGCCACTGAGCCACGCCGGCTGGGCCTGCCCTTTCTGATAGACCCTTTTGCGAGATCAGGCACATCTGGCTTTATGAAATTGTTAACCTTTTATAAGACTGAGATGATTATAAATGTAGACTGAGGCCAGACCACAGCTGTCAGATTCCTCACCTCAGAAGATCAAGTCTCTCAGGATGGGAGAAGATACTTGCTTTCACAGAACTTAGTGCTGATGTGGGAATCGGGAAGGACTCCCAGGATAGTGAGAGACCCTACTGTGGGTTTTTATTTTTAGTTTATTTTTTCTGTAAATCCTTACCTGAGGAAATTTTTTCAATTGTTTTTTCAGAGAGAATAGAGAGAATGAAAGGGAGAGAGGGAGAGAGAGAGAGAGAGAGAGAGGGAGAGAGAGAGAGAGAGAGAGAGAGAGAGAGAGAGAGAGAGAGAGAGAAAAGAGAGACCCACAACCTGGTACCTGCCCTTGACTGGTAATTGAACTTCAGTGTGTGGGCCAATGCTCTAACCACTGAGCACATGGGCCAAGGCCTTAGCGTGCGTTTTAATGAGATATCCAGGTTAGCAGCATCTCAGGGGATCCAGAGGGGGACCCTTACTGCCGGAACATTGCACACTGGGTCTTTGTTTTTGTTTATTTTGGGCAGTGACCTCCTGGAGGGGTTTGGAATATTCACTCGGTGGCGGCCCTGCCCTCCCAGGACTCCCCAGCGCTCACGGGCGTCTGGGCCGCAGAGGCCTGTTCCGTTCGGCTGGTGAATCTGTCTGTTTAACCAGGTTTCCTGGAGAGCTTCCTTGACAACTTGAGAGACTGAAGAAAGGAACATGATGTGGTAGAAAGAGCCTTAACATGGAGTCAGGAGAGGCCTAGGCGGAGAGCTGGGCCGCTGTTTAAATTGTGTCCTTGGACACGTCACGTACACATCCCGAGGCTGCTGTGGGATGGGGCTGATGGGACGGAACTCCTGAGGTGACTGCGAATGAACGAAAAGCATGTCGATCTCCTTGAAACACCAGTTTCCTCATCCCGCTTTCTCTTCTGGAGAGAAGAGGACCTGCTTTTATTTCTTGTGTTTTCATGTCACTGCACACGATGGAGATCATCCCTGTGTCTGCGCCTCCTTTTTATGTACTTCCTGGTGGGGAGAGGAGCTGGTGGCACCTGATGGGGTGGGGGGGCAGGCAGGGTTCTAGCAGTGGCTGTTTATTGCTTTTCCTTTTGAGACGGGGGCTGCCTACAGGGCTAAAAGTCTCCCCTTGCCTTTGACTCAGCGGCAGGGACCTCATCCTTGATTTCGCGGTGTCTGTGCAGCTGTGTGGGTCTCGGGAGCTGGCTGGGGTTGGCACTGAGTACCCTGACGGTGGTCTTCCTCTCCCTCACAGGCCTGAGACACGGCGGCAGCTGCCTCACCCTGCAGCCTTGCTCTCAGTTGCAGTTTCCTTTCCAGGAAAAAAGAGATCCTTCCACATGCCTCGGGAAGGCATTCCTTTTCGGGCTGAGTGCTGGCGCCTGGGGGGCAGCCCCTCTGGGGTGTGACTCTTCCTTAGGTTCCAGGCGCCCAGCTGCTACTCCTGACCAAGCTGCTACTCCTGACCTAGCTGCTACTCCTGACCAAGCTGCTACTCCTGACGCGCTCTGGCCTCAGGGCGCGGGCCGGGCTCCTCGGTGAACTGCTCACTCTGGGGCGTTCAAGAGGAAGGTTTGTCGCTCATCATCCCGCTCCCCGCCCATCACAGCTGCAGGGACGAGGTGGACCCGGATGTCCACTTTTCCCTTTGGGTACTCCTTGGAAGTGAGCCACTTGGGAAAACGCCTGGGTCGTTGTTTCCGGGATGATCTTGGTGTATGTCGGAAGAGGGATGCTTCTCGTCAGATGGTGCTTGTCTGGCCCTGCGGCTGGTGCTGTGTCCCTGAGGTGTGGTTGAGGGAGAGGTAAAGTTTACTGGGCACCTGGGGAGTTTTACAGGCAGAAGAGCCGAGGGCAGTTCTAGAAACAAAGCCAGTCCCGGAGCCTCTCTTGGGACTCCCTTCTTGGGCCTGAAGCCCTTGATGCTGCCGGACAGGACATTGACCACAGCCCGGGGCCCAGAGTCAGCCAAAGCGCTTACACTCATGCTAACAGATCCCGTCCAGTGTGGGGCCCCTCGCACCATCACGGCTTGCTCCTCTCAGCGCCTGGGACCAGGCGGAGGTGTGACTCAGGCAGGCCTCACTGGATCAGGCAGAGGTATGATTCAGGCAGGCCTCCCTGGACCAGGGAGGCTGGACGTGGAGACCTGTGAAGCAGTGCTCAGCTGCATTGGGAGTGATTCCTGCTCGAGGCCGTCACACCGGGTGCCGAGGCCAGAAGGCAGGCACGGAGAGAGCCTGGAGGGGTGGTCCTCCGGGCATTCTCTTGCCTCCAGGCCAGGCCCTGCATTGAGGGAAGGAGAAGGTAGCCTGTGCAGGTTGGAACGTTACATAATGCCTGGAATTCAGAAAGGGAGACATCCCCCCCCCCCCAACTACTCCCCCCCAGCCTGAGCCCAAAGCACAGCTGCAGGCACAGAGGGCAGGGCGCAGCAGCCTGCGGCGACTGAGATTCTGTTCAGCACTTCTTTCTCTTTTGGGGTGCGCCGTCTGCTGGGACCGAGGAGGCTGTTTTTGTTTTTTGTTTTTTCTTCTTTTTAACTTTGGGACATAGAAGGCTCCACTTGCTTTGAGTTTCGGTGACCACATGTAACAGCCGGTGGAATCTTTCTTCTCTTTGCTTTCTCTGAACTTTCCAGAGAGCGAGCCCCTGTCTCTCGGAGGATTAGCTCCTCCTGCCCCCCCCCACCCCTCCCTGCCGTCGGTGCTCCCCCACCCTGTGTCAGCACCGCAGCCTCTGTACACAGGATGTTTTCTCTAGCGCTTATCAGATGGCTTCGGAGATGCTGGGTGGAGATAGAGGTAACGTTTAACCCATCCTGAATTCCTTTCAAGAGTAGGGGCCCCGAGGTGAGCTCGGCCACAGCACAGAGGGAGGTTTGGCTGGAGCAAAAGAAGCTGGTTCTTCCTACCTCAAAGGGGGGCGTGGGCGCCTGTGGCGGGGTGGCACCGAGAGCTGCAGCGGCTTGCTGAGCACCCCTCCCTGACACCAGGGCGTGGGTTTGGAGCCTAGGGAGTCAAAGAGAAATTTAATAAACGTTTCTTTCTTGTGTGGGGGCCAAATAATGGCATTGGTGGGACAGCCAGGCCAATCTCTTCTCTCTTCTTTCTCATCCCCCTTTCCTTTCGGACCAGCACTTCGGGCAAGGTGCTCCGTTTGAGCCCTTCTCTCACTGCCGCACTTGGATTAGGTGGTTTATGTTTCCCGTCTTATCCCAGGCTGAACACGCATAGAAAACTGGCAACTAACCGTGTTCTACTTTCCAGCCTTTGGAAACGAGAGTTCCTCCTTTGAAGGTAGAAATGATGGCACCGGAATAGAGGGTGGCTTAGCCTGGCTCCGAGAGCAAACGGCAGGCATGGCTGGCCCACAGACGCGGCCTAAGAGCAGGGAAGGACACAGCTGGTGAGAGCCATCAGCCTTCACGTCCAGCACCCGAGACACCAGCATCCCTCCCCTGCGCCGGGCCTGGCCATCCCTGCTGTGCTTTCTCTCCCTGCCTCTCCCTTCCCCAGAGCAGGATCGGAGAGCAGCCCCCGGAGCAGCCGGCCGCCAGCACGGTTACTGGGGGGAAGGCGAGCGGGCTGGGAGGACTGGTGGGTGTTGTTAAGCCCAGAGGAGGAGAGTTTGTGGCCTGGGAGCAGCTCGCTGTGGAATTCAGCCCATTTGGCCTCCGAGACAGAGCTCTGCATCACGTCTCCATCGGAAAGCCTTTCAGTGGAGGGGACATGGACGGCCCCATGTTTTCCTTCTTGCTGACACCAAGGAGACAGGCGGTGCCTCTTGTCATTGGAACATTCTTGTCAGGGCACCAGGGTCGTCTTAGCCTCAGGATTGAGTCTGTCTGGGCATCAGAAGGGGCATTTGTCATTCCCGTTTCTCATGAGCCCAGGTTGGCTGTCACCCAGGGAGCCAGCAACCTTCCCCCGTCACCACACACCCATCCAGGGAAGTAGAGAGTTAGACTCGTGGGCGTTTGAGCACCTGCGAGGTGGACACAGCAGTGTGCTTAGAAAGTTCCTCCCGATAACTAACCTTAGTTTCCCTTATTGAAATCAGAATATTCTCTGATTCTTACAACAAACCTGTGCGCGGAGGCTGGCTGCACAGCCCCAGACTCTGATTGCTTCCCTGGGTGCAGCCCCGGGCGTGGCTGCCTTTGGTGTAGGTGACCGGAAAGAGGGGCGGTATCTCTTTGGGTTTCCTTCAGGCCCAGGTCTGGCCTCTCCTGGGCTCCCCTGTTTGTTTATAAACTGTGCTTCAATGAGGCCCTCTCCTCCTCCCTGCCCTCTCCACCTCTCATCCCGATCGCCTCAGAGGTAAACTTAGAAGACAGATTCTTTCCAAACTGTCACCGCGGGGGCCATAAAAGAGACGCCGGGACAGGGGAGCCTGGGAGCCTGGTCTTTGCTCCATGTTAACACAGCGGGGCTGGGGCAGCCCAGATCACCAGGGGAAGGCAGTTTTTCTTCGTTTAGCTTTTAATTGCTTTCTCTCACTTTTATGTATAAAAGATTGTCCATTTAATTAACTCAGGAATGCAATTTCAAAAACACTAATGCTTTACACATGATGGCTTTTAAAATAAAAGTAGCATTCTAGCATTGCATAATGTCTTCCGTTCCCTTCACTCTCTCGCTTGTCTACCCCCCACCCCTCCACCCTGTGTTCCCTTTCACCGCTGAGGGGTGGTGGGAGGAGGAAGCCGGTCTGGATGGGGCATCGGCCCCCACTGGCTCCTGAGCACTCAACAGCCACTGCCGCCATGCCTTCTGAAATGTCCTGTGTCCTCGTCGGTGAAGAGGAAGGGCTGGTCCGTTCATGGCTAAGTCTACCCTCTTGGGAGGTCACGGGGCCCCTCAAAAACCATCGTGATGCCCTGGCAGGGCGGCTCAGTTGGTTGTAGTGTTGTCCTGGTTTGGTTCCCAGTTGGGGGCGTGTACAGGAGGCAACGGACCCATGTTTCTTTCTTTCTCTCGCCCTCTCTCAAATCAATAACATCCCCTCAGGTGAGGACAGGAAATGAAACAAAACCAAAGGTCATTATGATGGCTTTTATAGAAAAAAGAAAACCCTAACTTGGCCGTGACCCCTTGGCCTAGGGGTTGATGATTTCACCATCTTTTTTCTGAGCTCTTCCTGAGCTCTTCACCAGCTCTTCCTCACTCCTTTTTCATTCCATCGCCACCGCCGAAATGGGGTGAGTCCTCCGTGTCTTTCGTCTGTCTGCTTCTCTGGTGGAGGTTCTGAGAGCCAGAATGTTCCCCTTAGACCAGCCCTCACAGCCGAGTCCCCAGTAGATGGGTTTTTGAAGGGGAGGTTGTTCTGACCTCCAGTTTTGTTGACACCAGTGGGCGTGGGGAGGGGCAGGCGTGCACACAGAAGGAGACACACGTGTATCATGGTGGAGGGACTTGGACATGAGATAAGCATGGCGCCCCAAAGGGCCAGGACTTCTCGCTGCCACGAGGTCAGAGCCGGTATGAGCTCGGCTTTTGACCAGATCTTGGAAAAGACCTGGGCATCCTGGGACCCACTCACCTGCCTGGAGGCCTGCTTGTGTGCCCCTCACATTTGTTTCTGATAGTGTCTGGGAAAGAGCATTTAGACCTTGCTGCACCCACACTATAAAACACTCTGCGTTTAGATCTGATTCAATTCTCTTGATCCACCCGCTTTCTCAGGCTCTGGCCTCCCTGGCGATGAGGCAGTCAGCCGCTGAGAGAACATCCAGGGAGTCGGCCGAGGGTTGGCCTGTATTTCAGTGCAGCTCACTCTTCACAGGGATCCTCTCTCTCGCGGTGTCTCTTCTCCAAAGAGCCTCCCGAAATGATTTCGGGGCTGACGGTCCCACCCGGGAAAACAGCGGTATAGAAGCGACCAGATGGTGTCAGAAGCAGCGGGAAGGGCTTCTCTCCTGCGGTTGGGTGTGCACACTTCCTCCGCTGTCTGCTGTGGACACGCGGCATCTTGGGAGAAGTGTATCCTCTGTGCGGGTGAGAATGACCTGGAAGGTGTGTGTTAACAGGGCCGGCGTGAGAGGCTGGAGATGGGGCCAGTGTGCAGTACGGCGCCTTTTTTGTTGGTTTTGTTTTCTGTTCTATTTGGGGAGACAGATTTTTAAATTCACCTGGAATGAATGGAGAAGATAGCAGGAGAGAGGGGGTCTAGGTTTTTAAAAAATCTGCCTTCCTGGCAATGGGACCCCTCTCCACTCTCACCTTGTAGTTATTATTGCCGTCGCTTTATTCTTAGGAAGCATCCGTGGTAGGAGACACTGCCGTGGTTTTGAATGCTGCTGTGAGAGGAGAGGCTGGTGGAGACCCTTCGGCTTTATCATTCATGAGTTCCTGGGCCCCTTCAGTGAGCTGCTTCAGCTCCTGTGTGTGAGGCAGCAGCCCAGAGGGTCTTCTGGCGCAGGCGTTAGCGCTGAGACCCCAGGCCTGGCAGAAGGCACGGAGCCGCAGAGTGCACTAAGTGTTCGCAGCCATTCGCAAGCAGCCGTGAGCCGGGCGTGCTGGAGCCAGAACACCTCTGGTCTCCAGCATCGTGAGAACCTTTTTCCTTGTCTTCCCCCCTTTTCACAAGACGCACAGCGCGAATTGCTAAGTCAGCTTCCATCACAGACAGGTGGTCGGCCACAGTCTCTGACCTGAGAGTGGAATGGATGTCCCTGTGCCTGCGTGTGGCAGTCTGCAGTCCCTGCTCTCTGGCTTCTGTTCTGGAAGGACTTCTCTTTACCATCATGGGGGAACTTTGAGCTCTTCTTCCTCCCTATCTCTCCCCTTCCTCATCGAACTCTCTAAAAGACACCTAAGCTCTTAGGGAAATGCCAGCAGAGCTGATGAGGGTAGATGGCGGCGTGGGGTTGGTGCCTCCCGTGGGCGGGCCACCTGTGGCGTGGCCGGCTCTGAGCCCAGCGCTGGTACGCATGACCTCATTCAGGCCCCAGGACAGGCCTTTGGCGTCTCGGTGTCAGCGATGAGAAGCCTCATTTGGACTCAGGAGAAGTTCAAAGAGGTTTGCTCTTTAGCGCATGATTTTGTGTTGGGAGCTGGAAAGCAAACCCAGGGCTAATGGCTGAGCCTGTGCTCTTCCCACCTTCTTGGATTCCCTCTGGATGTTCGTATGGACTGGCTTCAGCGTTGATGGGCAGACAAGGGTATCCAGTCAGAACTGGCTCCACTAAACTCCAGTTATGGCTGCCTCCAGCATTTGCTTCTTCAGTGGGTCAGTCCCATGTGGGGGCTGGAGGTGGGGCACATGGGGTCCTAACCCAGGACAGACTTAGTTGAGCTGAGACCTGGCACTTGGGAGGGGAGGCTTTGGGCAGAGCAAGGTGGAAGGGGCCTGTGGGGTACCTCCCCGTCACTGAGATGTCGCTTCTTCCCGGGACTCCTGCTGGCCTCCCAGTAGCTCTTCATTTGAATGTGGCAGCTGCCTACGACACCTTGTTCCAGTGCTGACCAGCCTGGAAAATGCTGGTTCCAAGAAGTAATAGCTGGCCTGTGGTTGGTTCTTTGCCAGATCTTTGGCCGGACAGAAAGTTCTTGAAGCCAGGCCCTGTCCCCCGTGCCCGGTGCCGCTCACTCTTGGAGGGACCTGGAGGTTGATAGAGCTCCCTAGACCGGAGCTGGGGGCACAGAGAGGCCCAGAGGTTTTGCATAGGCTTTCCACTGCCCCGGTCAGGAATGTGTTCCCTGAGGACGGGCTGTGACCTGGAAGTGAGCCTAATGTACTGGTAAACATCCTTGCAGAGGCCAGTCCCTTATTAGAGTAGAAATGGTTTGAGGATGAGTGGGCTTGGAGGTGGGGCAGGGAAGGAAGGGACAGAGGAGAGGGGAGAGATTGAGCGATTGAATTCAGAAACTAGGGCTGGAGGATGGGGGTCGGATGATACGGGCCTGTTCTCCCCGTGGGGTCTCAGGCAGTTGCAGGACAGGGACTCGCTTCCGAAGCTGGTGTGGTGCAGACCAGCTGGCTTTGTTAGCCAGTGTGATGTATTGAGCAGCTGGATGAGCGGAGAGGGAAACCGAGGTGTTCAGGAAGAGCCAGGACTTGGGAAAGAGCTGGTGCGAGTACTTCTGGAGGTGCCTTCTAACTCAGGCACTTCAGGGGCCTTTAGTATCGTGGTCAGAATTGTAGCTGGTTTTGAGGAAACTGACCCCCAGAGAAGGGGTCTGAGAATGTGGGAGAATTGTGGTGTGTGTGTGTGTGTGTGTGTGTGTGTGTGAGAGAGAGAGAGAGAGAGAGAGAGAGAGAGACAGGAGAGCTTAGAACTTTTGGTGAGGACCTGGATGTCACAGGGAGGCTGGCCTTCCCTGCATCCACTTCTTTTCTTCTCCTTTAAGGGAGGGGCGTAGGGGTTCTGGGAGATTCTGGGAACTCACCCACACCCTTAGGTGGAAGCATGGCACAGAGTGGCCTTCGGCAGCACCTGTGCCTATACCCCTTCCTCCTTGCCAAAGCGGCTCTCCGGGGTCACCAAGGGGAAGTCCCATGTTGCTCCTCTGCCCCGGGTAGTTTTCTGTTTTGCAGGGAGATTGGGCACACTCCCGGCAGAGCCACAGCCTGCACTGGTGCCCGGCTAGCCACCTTTCAGGGCTTGTGTGTGAAGCTGGTTTAAAAGCATTGGAGGGCTGCAGGGACTGGCCCTCGGGGTCACTGGTGCGGGTTCCAGGATTGAGGCTCTGGCATCGGGGAGACCACAGCATGGACCTTTCTGTTCTGGCATCTTGGAATCTCGGTGCTGGTGGGTGCCGGGGAGAGGGAAGGTGTGAACAACTTAGTTCGCCTTCAGGATGTGGGATGTAATCTAGACATGACTAAGGTGATCTGATTTTATGGATTGGAATTTCTCAGTGATAGAAACTGATGAGGTAAATGTGAACTATTAACTTAATAAAAAGCCTCATTACCTGATGCTGAAGGAAGGAAACAAGATTCTTGGTAATGCGTCTGATCTTTTGGAAGCGAAGTTGGGTTAAAGTTTTCTTGGTAAAAATGGAATTCTTTGATCTTGTTTTTACACATGCTGTGCTTAAATATTAACACCAATTGAGCAAATTGCCTTTTAACTGCCTTTATTTGCTTTCATTAACAGTATAATTTGAAAGCTTAAGAATTTGCAGGGAACCTGTTGTGCATGTTGCGGGGAGGGACTATTCATAAATTAATTAATCGTGAGAACATTTTCTTTAAGGCAGGCCATGAAACCCGAGCCTGGTTTCTAGAGAGCGATGACATGTTCTTGCTGTTTCTTTGGGGACTTGATGTACTTTTGGCTTAGAGACGTGTGTGTGTGTGTGTGTGTGTGTGTGTGTGTGTAATAACTTGACTGGATCAAGCAACCTTTTTAATGACTGGTCATGTTTTACGTTGAGTGAGCCTAATTACACTGTAGTTCCCAGAGAGCTAAAGGCAATACCATTGGTAGTTAAGCACTAGCTTCAAAATTGAAAACAACCTCTTTAATTGGCTGTGCTTCTTACATTGTGTATCTCCTCCCTCTCCATCTCTGACCCACCCACCCCACCCCCTTCCCTCTTCCTTTCTCTTCTGCACCAGCAGGGAGTGGACAGAGAGAGCGAAACTGGCTGGTGCTGCTAACCACAAGATTGTCCTTCCAGCGTGTGACATTAACTGCATTGTCCTCTCACGAAATGACTCTGAACATGTGAAAAGTTTCCAGAATGATTTCATTGAAATCGTTTGCTTCCTTCTGCACAGATGTTTTTGTGGTTTAGGACCTCAGCCAAGGCAAACATTGTGAATGAGCTGGAGACCACCATGTCCTATGAAGGCCTGGGAGCTCCTCGGGGAGGGATTCTGCACGCGCTGTTCTGACGCCTCTGTTTTGACAGCACTCAGCCCTTCCTTCTCCTTCGGCTCCCTCTCCGGTGCTATTGGTTTGTTGTGGGTGGTTTTCCTAATTAATTTAATCTGTGGGCTAGGTTTTCAGGGCTCACAGATGCCAGATGCTGAATTTATTTATCTCCAGTGTTTTTGTTGGCTACTGTTGAGACACGTTTTTCCTCTTCCCTTCTTACCCTCTCTCCTTTTCGGGAGCTCCCAGACCTACTTCAATGAAGAAAGAATCTCTCTTGTGAGCAGTTGTCACGTGTGTTTTCTTGGGTGTGTCTGGGGAGAAATATAGATTTTAAATAATATATTTTATTTTAAATATATTTTTATTGATTTCAGAGAGGAAGGTAGAGAGAGAGAGAGAAAAACATCAATGAGGAGAATCATTATTTGGCTGCTTCCTGCACGGCCCCCACTGAGGATCTAGCCCATAACCCTGGACATATACCCTTGACTGGAATCGAACCCGGGACCCTTCAGTTTGCAGGCCGGACTCCCTATCCATTGAGCAAACCCAGCTAGGGCAATGCAATATATATTTTTAAAAGTCAGATTCAAAACCCAAAGTGTATGTAGAGGAAAAAATGGATAAGCTTGACTACATAAAAAGTTTAAAACATGTTGCCTGCTTTTCTATTGGGGTTTTGTTTTTTCCTTACATGATTTTTGGTTCTCTTTCTATATAAATCAGAAATGTTAATTTTTTACCTACTGAATGCATAGAAAGTATTTTTCCCAGGCTATCACCTGTTCTGTAATTCTGATTATGGCTCTTATTTTATAACTTATTTGAAATTATATCATGTTTTTATCATATTTTTATAACTTATTTAATTTTAAAATGTCGCCGTGATGTCTGTAGAATGGAAGGTATAAAGCCTTTAATGGTCGAATTTTACTGTTTGAATTTGGGGAGAGTATTCAGAAAATTGAGAGAGAGGGAATGAGAGAGAGAAAAGAGGGAAGAATTGATGAATGATGTTTTAAGAAAAGATTGATCCTCCCTCCCTTCGGGAAAGAAGTGCACTGTCTTCTGAGGACCCCTCTTCCTCTCAGGGGCTGTGTTCTGTGCTGTAGCATGCACTTGCAGCACCAAGATCTGCTATTCCGAAGAGACCCTCATAGAGTCTTCTGGTCACAGAAGGCAGCCTCATCCTTTCTTGTTCTAGTCCTCCCCAGCCTTTAAGAGCTAGTTAAATGAAAACCCCATAAAGCCACCTGTTTCCATACACTTCCTTTTCACCTCTAAAGCATTCTCGCTCATGACAGAAGTAATTTTGCATATCTAACCTTCCTTCTTTGAGAGCAAAGACCTTACTGTCTTACTCTTCTTTGATTTCTGAACTGTCTTTAGCACTCAGTGTATAGTAATCATTTATGAACGGGTAGTAGACCAAACAGAACAACTCTTACCCACTCCTATTTTCTATACACTCTTCTGAGATCACTACATCCTTCAAAAGAGGTATTGGGGGCCTTGATATCCAACATTGCATGTATTTGCATAAATAATGTTGACATAGATGTATTAGAAACTGGATGGTGTACTGGGAAGAACAGAGGGGAGAAGGAATTTGAGAACTGCTAGGATATTCCAATATAAAACGCATTTGATCATGACCTTTTCCCAGAGGGAAGTTGGTGGCAGCTTATTCAGCAGATAACTTACTGAATACCTGGCACGTGTTTTGCTTTGAGTGAGTTGATGTAGCACAGATACAGATAAGTCATGGTCTTTGCTCCTGGGAAGTATTCCATAGATCGGGATTTGTTCAGGAAAGGGGACTTGAAAAATGCAGACATTCTGTGAATGACCCTTCCATGCTATCTCTCATTCTGTTTTGATGACCTGTCCTTTCTTTTTCTGTCTAAATGGAGCCGGTGGGGCTGTCTTTTTCCAAACCATCTCCACTGAGGTTATTGGGGGCAGCCACAGTTAGTTATGTAGCCATCTCGTTGGCCATCTCTGAAACATGGCGTTTCTTCCTTTTGTGTGTGTGTTCATTTATTCAGTCAGTTTTCCAACACAAAGTTGTTCAATCAATTTTGGCTATCTTAGTCAAGTTTTAAGTACATAAGCTTCCACTATTTTTCTATTATAATGATGATTTATTAGTGAAAATAATGGATGACAGGGATAAAATTGTTACTGAAAACCTAACCCCCATGGGCTGTCTTACAAACTCTAGGTGAGTCAGTAGAAACAGTACTATTTCTGTCTCCATGACATGTTTTTAGGAAATGAGTAGAAATACTGGGCTTCTTCTCTTCAGGGTCTAGAATAACCTGATGTTCTAATTTGAGATGATTTCTGGACAATGTGTCACTGATTCTCAGCATAGTATCTGCCACAAAATAGGGGACCAGTAAGTGTTTGCTGAGACAGAATGATGGATGAAGACCAGAGGTCGGAGTTGATGAGAACAGGTACTTTGGAGTACGGGGGATGGCAGGGAATCTGATTGGGGAGGTGCACACTGGGGGCTGCAGTGTGTGTGGGTGGTTTGTTGTAATATTTTTAGACTTTTTGAAGCTGAACTATTTAAAAAATATATTTTATTGATTTTTTTAATTTTTTTTTTTACAGAGAGGAAGGGAGAGGGATAGAGAGTTAGAATTATCAATGAGAGAGAAACATCTATCAGCTGCCTCCTGCATACCTCCTACTGGGGATGTGCCTGCAAACAAGGTACATGCCCTTAACCAGAATTGAATCTGGGATCTTTCAGTTCACAGGCTGACGTTCTATCCACTGAGTCAAACTAACTTATTTTTTAAATTTCTCACTATTTTCCCACCTGTTTGATTGCTGCTGGTCCAGCCTGAGGTCTACAGAGGGAGCATATTTAAGCTGAAGTGCTTGTGAAAAAACGTTTGCTTCAGTTCTTAAGAGTTCTTTCTGGGAAACAACATACCATGTTTTTCCGTGTATAAGATGCCCCCCACTTTTCCAACCCAAAATGAAGAAATCAATATTTTAAACATTTTGCTGGTTTTCCTCTTAAGGCCTCCTTCTTTTCTTTTCTTTTTTTTTTTTTTTTGGCATGTTAAGGAGTTGTTCTTCCTGTTTTCTCCACTGTCTGATCATACACTCAGGGGAGGAGGTCGAAATTGTCTCTCTGCAGCTCTATTTCCATGCTCTTTTGCAGAGCTGATTACATCCAGTTTGAATTTTGCAGAGTAAGACAATCATTTACTAGTATTTATCTTTTTATTTTTTGACATCTTTATGGGCTCAGAATGCTCTGGTCTCTGTTGCATCTGCACACCCTCCACCTCCAATTACAGAATCAGTTGACGTCAGTAACAATAAAGCTCATGATTGGAGGAAGCCTGTTTGACAAGGTCTGGGCTTCTACTCACCCACATGGCTCCCTCCTCAGCTGAACTTCCATGTATAAGATGCCCCTTGATTTCAGTCTAGCAATTTTAGAAAAAAATAGCATCTTATACACGGAAAAAATACGGTAGGTTATTTCTTAGTACCTGGGACAGAGGTCAGGGTGGAAGGTAAAGAGGTCCAATGCCCGTCCTCAGACCTTTTCTTATTTATTTATTTATTTATTTATTATTTATTAAATATTTTTTTAAAAATATATTTTATTGGTTTTTTAAAATTGATTATGGTCTCACATAATTGTTCTTATTTCCCCATTCCCATCCCAAACCCCTCCCTAGATATGCCCCCCCCCTCAACCCCCGTTGTCCATGGCCACTGGCCAGGCCCATATGTGTGCACACAAGTCCTTTGGTTGATCTCTTCTCCTTACCCCCATCCTCCCTTACTTTCCCTCTGAGGTTTGAGAGTCTGATAGCTGGTTCTCTTTCTCTGGGTCTGTTTATGTTGTTCATTATTTCCTCTGGATGTGTGAGATCATGTGATCCAAGAAATACCCTTGGTATTTCCTCAGACCTTTTCTTTTCCTCCTTCTGTTCAGGGGAGGAGGCGAGGCTGTGGGCGGAAGGGTGCTGCAGCCTGTGTGCCCATTTCGTTGCTCTGCCTGCACCTGAGGAGCTGCGGTGTTCCCTCAGGATGGACCTTAGGGGAAGGAGCCATTGCTTTCATATGTGGGTGTGACGGGGCAGGGGAATGTGCGTCCTCCAGCACAATTTAAAGTGTTCGGAGTCTGTAGTCTCTCCAGAGGTCAGAGGTGAGACAGACGTTTTGCTGGGGTTATTTTCCTCCCTGCTCTTACCCTTTTTTTTTTTTTTTTTTTTTTTTTTTTTTTTTTTTTTTACTCCCTTTCTTGTTATCAACTTCCAGACACCAGCTTTGATGTCTTTTGTTGGGACTTCAAGAAGACCCTTCGCACATGGGCAGGTGTTGGTTTTAGTGCGCAGGCGAGAGTCCCACATTCTTTCAACGGAGAGCTCCCACATTCCTTCCTGGCCTCTACCCCTCATGCAGGGGGAGCAGGAGTCCCCTGCCGGCCCTCGGCTGCGGAGCAGGTCTTTGGGTGGGGTGGTGGGTGTGCACCGGGTCTTTCTCCCCGTCTCTTTAAAGCCTGTCCAGGGATCTGTCTTCCTTCAGGGCGCCTGAAGAGAGGTTGTCTAACAGCCGTGCGTTAAGGTTTCATTAATCAAAGACACTTCCACTGCCCCTTTACAGAAACACAACTGCTTCGGCTGTCCTCTGCTGACGGCCTGCTAATTTATCTTTCCTGGAGGAGGGAGGGGAGAGGACAGAGGGGCAGGTTGCTGCTCCAAGGAACGATCCCCGCGCCTGCCCCTGGCATCATGTGTGTGTTCCCATGTTGCCTTTCACAGTTTTGCTCAGAGTGGTGGGCTGCAGGCTGCACCCTGCCCTGCCCTGTCCACCCAACACGGGGTTAAAACTACTGACAATAGCCATCGAGGATGGCTTTACCTGGCCTCCTCTTTTTATTTGCTGAGAAAATTTCCACTTCTAACTTCCAGCCCCAAGGTTTGCTGAAATCTAGGGCAGAAAGTGCTAGAAGAAAGAAATGAGTATGGATGCATGTGTTTGAGTGTTTTGAACGGACATTCTAGGCGAAGTGAGGGGTGATGGGGACATTAATACCTGGGAACCAGTGATCTGAAATGGTCAGTTTTCTTTTTCAGCTTTGCCAAACTTCTCCTCATTCTTAGGTCGGAATCTGACCTCCTGTAACCCTCAGCTCAGAAGGTATTTGGGCATTTGGAAACCTCTCAGGGCCTGCTACGTAGATGATCGAGGTGTGTGGGTGTGTGTGTGTGTGTGTGTGTGTGTGTGAGTGTGTGTGTGTGTGTGTGTATGTATGTGTTTGAAAGCTAGGTCTCCACTGGGGAGTAGCTTTGAACTCTATTCAAATCATCAAATATTTACTGAATACCTACGGGATGTGTCTGGCTCAGATGGAGGAGTAATGGTTAGGCATACCTCTTTTCCTGGCTCTTAATTTGGGATTGGTCCTAGGACACAAATGGCTGTAATAAAAGATAAGCTAAAACATCTTTTCCAAGACAACTGGAAAATGCATTGGAAGCTCCAAGAAGGGCATGGTCATCTCTGACTTATTCATTCAACAAGTATTTATTGAGTTCTACTATATACCAGACAGTGGGGATAAGGAATTCAGAGATGTGGTCCTTGCCCTGAAGGATCTATAAGCTAAAGGGGGAGGCAAAGCCACAGACACCACAATACCTTGTAGTATAATAAAAGTGGTAATGAGGCGACCAGCATGGAATAGAGGGAATGGCGGCAGAGCAGTGATTGGCTGTGCTTTGGGAGGGACTGCAGACAGGCCTGAGCTGAGAAGGTGACGTCTGAGCAGGGTTTTGAAAGATGAGAAAAGATCGCTGGTTAGACAAGAGGGAAAGGCTTTCTGGGTAGAAGAAAGAGCATGTGCAAAGGCCTGGGGGCAGAAAGGAGCAAAGAGGAGCAGGCCATTTGGTTTCACTGGGGCTAGCGATATGTAAAGAGGTAGGTAGAGGTGGCAGTCGGAGGCGATGTTGGGCCTATTAGGAAGTTTTTGCTTGCTCGGCAAAGAGACCTAAATTTTATTTTATACATTTGGGACGAGATGTTGAAAGATTTTCATCAGGTGGTGAAATAACAAGAAGTACATTTTAGAAAGAGCACTCCGAGTGTGGCATTGAGAATGGATTTGTGGGAGTTATCCTGGAGTCCAGGGCAGCACTTAGGAGCCTGTTGAGTGGTTTGGATGAGAGATAATGCAGGCTGAATTATGGCAGTCGCAAAGAAGGTGGCGGGAGGGATAGATTCCAGGGGTAAATGGTTAGGTCTCGCTGACTGGGTGGGAAGATTATGAGAAGGAGTTGAGAGAGATTCCTGAGTTTCTGCTTGGATAACCTGGTGGATAGGATATAAAAGCTCTGGGTGGAAAAATAATTAAAGTCTGTGTTTGGACCTGCTGTTTGAGGGAGATCTTGGAAAAACTATGAAGAGGTAGTCTGTGTATTCGCAGTGGGTCAAGCTATTTTGACAAGCAGAAGTTGTCTGTCTACCAATCCCATTGTGTGTTCATTGACTTTAAAAAATATTTTTATTGACTTCAGTGAAGAAGGAAGAGAGAGAGAAACATCAGTGAGGGAGAGTCATTGATCGATTGCCTCCTGGTCACCCCCTACTGGGGATCAAGTGTGCAACTGAGGTATGTGCCCTTGACAGAATTGAACCCAAAAACCCTTCAGTCTGCATGCCGACACTCTGTCCACTGAGCCAAACCAGCTAGGGCGTATTCATTGACTTTTGATGACATTTTAGAGTGTACAAGGATCAGAAGTATTTTAATTCCATAGCAGAAAGAAGTATTTTTGGAGTCCCCTGAAAAATGAAAAGTGTTTTCATCAAAGGCCTGTACTCATGTGTGCTGACATCTGGGGAGCAGAGATAGATACTTTCCTTAGGTCTGGATTTCCGGGCCAAGAGCTCTTCCCTCACTCCTAGTCAATCCCTTGCAATCAGTGATGGATGAAACCAGACTGAAATTTTAATCCTTGACTGTGTAGACAATACTGTATTTATCGCAGGAACTCAGGTGTGTGTTTGAAATTAGAGTGTTGATCTATTGTACATTTTATTATTTCATAAAATCCAGAGAATATGGAGAAAACAGGCCCAGGGTTTCGGGGAAGATTTATTTTTTATAGTCTTGGCTAATTCTCAGAGTTATGGAATCTTAGAACGCGGCGTTCACACAGTTCGCTTACCTGGGGAAACGCAGGTCCTGAGAACTGAAGGCTGCAAGTGTGGCCTCTGGCTTCACAGTCCAGTTCTCCTCTCACGCCCCTAGGAGAACAGCCTGCAGAGAATCGGTCGCTAGTGAGGGGTGAGGGAGAGAACCATGTTTCTAATAAAAGGAGGGTGGGTGCATCTGTCATGGTTTTACTGATCTCAGTATAACAGACTTGGGGTTGGAGCAGCAATGAATAGGGGTGCACACATCACCCAGAGAGTGGCTTGGAGTTCAGTTGACATTTCAGGTTGACCTTTGTGATGAAGAATTCAGGGGGTGGGTATGTGTGTGTGAGTGTGTGAGAGAAAGTGTGTGTGTCTGTGTGGGTGTACAGGGTCACTCTCCACCACCTGGGACTTACCTGTAAGGTTTCCTATGAAGGATTCCCATTAAAGACCCTTTTGTTCCACATCCATTGCTCTTCTGAGTGACGCGCTAGTCTCTCTCCCTGTGAGGCTAGCGAGAGGTGACACCCAAGGTGCTGTGTGTGGGTGGATCGGAAGTTGAGAGCTGGCCAGTTTGGTGGAGGACTCCTCCAGTTCCCCCTAACAGAACACTGGTTTGGGTCTCTGCAGTGATGGGGGTGTGGGTTTTACCACCAGAACAACAGCTCTCCACTGAGAGCTCTGCTGTATGTCATCCTGTGTTAGGCCCTAGCAGCCACATCTGATTTAATCATCACAGCAGGTTTGTGGTATCATTAAATCAGAGGACAGATAAGCAATTGAAACTCGGAGGGTTAAGGGCCTTGCCCATGTCGCACAGCCAGGAAGCGGTGGCGCTGGGATCTTGACTGTGAAGCCCCGGCTGGCCCATTGCCTGGGACGCTGCTCATGAGGAAAGCTGTGGTCACCTGGTGGTTCATGCTTCAGAGGAGGGGTTACTCCGAGGAAAGCTTACAGCTTCCTCTACTAATTCAAGAAGGGCAGAGGCCTGTGGGCACAGGCGGAGGGCCTTAGAGGCGGAGGAATGAGCTGGCAGCCTCTTGGGGCCTTTGCAGGAGGAACAGTGTAAGAGGTAGGGTGGGGCCCTGCATCCACTCAGGTCCCAGGCACCAGAGCCTGGGGACCCCTCCTCCCACCACTCCTCTCTGGAGGCAGAACCAGCATTTCTAATGAGCAACGGGGACAGGATGCAGGCGGCAGGCTGGGAGCTGGATGGAGGCTCTCTGACCACACTTCCCATAAGTTCCCTACAGCTTCATTCATCTCCAACTCCCTTCTCCCCTGCTGTTTTAGGCCTTCTTTTCTTCAGTTCGTTCTGTATCCCATCCTTTAAAACTGGGTTCTCTTTAGTCCTAACTGCTTTGGCTCAGTGGATAGAGCGTCGGCCTGGGAGCTGAAGGGCCCCGGGTTCGATTCTGGTCAAGGGCATATACCTTGGCTAAAGGCTTGATCCCCAGTAGAGGGCGTGCAGGAGGCAGCTGATCGATGTTTCTAACTCCCTCTCCCTTCTTCTGTATAAACAAACAATAAAACCATAATTTAAAAAATAAATAAAACTGGGTTCTCTTTATATCTAAACGTGCTATCTTCTGCAGTTGGGAGAGAGTTCTCTTCTTAGCTGCCCCATTTTCTTCACCTGCCCTCCCTCTTGGTACGGGCTCCACATTCACCCCAGGGAACTGCTGGGTCTGGGTTCTTTGACGTTCTTTCTCTTACTCTTTGGGAGCTTTAGGTATTCAACTCAATCACAGGCCATAGCGGGTGGCAGTGCCCTGTTGGGAACCCAGTGGGGGCCTTCCAGGGACTGAGGGGCTTTGACTCTGTAGATGATGGTGATGGTGACTGGTCTGGAATTGAGGTGAAGTGCTGGGAGTTGAACAAAAAACGGTGGCAAGGGGAAGGGCCAGCATGGACCTGGGTTCCTGTCTCTACATTGGCCTTCTTCTCTACATCTTTCCTGGCCCCCAGGACTCTCCCCTCTGCCGGGAACTCACGTGGCCTTAGCTTCTCCAGCTGCACCTCCTCGCACAGGGCCAATCTCCATAGTTCAAAGGTTGGAAAAATAGTGGGCCAGCGGGGTGCCCAGTTACAGTTCTTGGTCCTGGGAAACCCCCCGGACCCATGTTCAGAGGAACCTTGGGATTGTAAGGCGTCTGAGGTACAACATGTCATTCCCAACACATGTTCCTGGTGAGGAAGCTTTCCCATTGATGCCGTAAGACATGTTTAACACAAGTTCTCCAGGATAAAAGCACATAGTTTGTGGCATTGACTAGTTTCCATGGCATAAAGCTCCCACCTTGGCTGATGCCAAGTTGCTGTGTGAAATCACTGAAGCAGCGTTGGGAAGAGGTTGCCCCTCGTGGAGTGGGCTGGCTCTGGGACACCACAGCCCCTCGATACGAGCACTAGAATAGGAGCAGCCTAGTCAGAATGGAGGTCCCATCCTTAGTTTGGGCTGCCAGGACGGTGAGGGAAATGAATTCCTCACCAAATCCAAACATGAAACCCCTGGCTCTGTTCGTTGTCTCTGCTTTCCTACGCGCGGTTCTTGGTTCTTGCCAGCACTGTGGGGAGATAGTTACTTTTACTATGTACATGGTTGTCATTTTTACAAACTTATGTACATTATTTCATCGAATCTTGCAATAATCCCATGCAAAGGGAGCCAGTATTACCTCAATTTTACAGATGAGGAAAGAGACACAGAATGGATAAGTAGCTTGCTCGGGGTGACAGAGCCTCCCAGTACAGAGCCAGAATTTGAAACCAGTGTTGTCCGACCCTGGATCCCAAATCTTCACCCCCTATATTCTGCTGCCGGCTTTATAAAGTATCACAGATGTCTCTGAGGGTGACTTGACTCCCAAGAGACAGCCCTCCAGCTCCTGATGGCAGCTCTTCATTTTGGGCTGTCAAGGTAGATTCTCTGAGATGCGCGGTGTTACGACCCCGTCCTTAGTCAGTTTGGTTGCAAGGAACTGGCTGTCCTCTAAGACGCTTCTGAGCTCCAAGCTTACAGATTTCACCGAGGACTGATATGGCTGCATTCTTCATAGACACTGGTTTTTCCTGTTCCAAAAATGGTGATTTCTATGGCAACCATGTATTCTAGCAGATGTGTGCCTGGTATGGTTGGCAGAAGGTGGGATCAGAAATGGAAGCGGCCTTTTATTCTTCACGTGCGAAACCCACACCCTGTGTGTGAGGCACATAGAGCGAAAGCATGGCATCCTAGAGCCTGTAGGATCTGTGGCCCAGCGAAGAGGTATTTGTTTAAGACTGATTTTTGTCTGGAGCTTGGGCTGTATTTAGTTTCTTATTTTTTTAAGGAACATTTTTGGTAGATGCACCTGTTGGTTTGAGTTCAATGGATATAGAATGTGGACACTTACCACAGGGGGGAAGGGGGTTTTGTAGGGTAGTTAAATGAACATGGAGAAGACACTGTCTTGGCTCATAAAAGATCTCAAAGTCTATGTTCATTAGAGCTTTTTTATTGTAAATAAAAACTAAAAGCAATCTGTGCCAGCTTTAGCTAAACCAGAGGACTTGTCATGGAACCCAGGGGCGGGCAGGCAGAGTGAGTGAGGGGAACGAGGAACTGGCAGCCAGCCAGCAATATGCGCGTCTTCACGTCCAGTTCCGTGTCCATCTCTCTGCAGACCAGAGTCTAAAAGTGATGACCCCAGGACTCCCAGGACCCCATGTGATAAGAACTGATTGCACTTTCCCTGCACGTGCCCCAGGAGGAGGAATCTGCCTGAGGAGCTTGCCCAGGTGTCCGCCCCGGCCAGCCACTAGCTTTTTGGGGAGGGCCCTGTCTGAGCTTGAGCTGCCGTAACACATGCCACAGGCTGACGGCTTCGTCAACAGGATTTATTTATCACTATCTGGAGACTGGAAAGTCCAAGATCGCTATCAGCATGGTCCGCATCTGGGGAGAGCTCTCCTCTTGGTCTGCCTTCGCTATGTCCCCCCACGGCGGTGGGGGAGTGCATGTACCAGCTTCCCTGGTGTCTCTTTTTAGAAGGACACTAATCCTCTTGGGTCAGGACATCACCCGCATGACCCCATTTCACCTTAATTACCTCCTAAATACAGTGTAGTCACACTGGGAGTTAGGGCTTCAGCATGTGAATTTTGGGGGGACACAAGGCAGACCATAGAATCCTGTAGTATAAAACGGCTGCTGGGAGTCACCCTTGAGTCCTGTGGAGTGGAAGGGGCCCCCAGAAGATGGGAAGATTGAACATGATGCCAGGATAACGCCACATGCCGTTATCGACGCACTGCATCTGGGGTGTGGCTCTGACATGGAACGTGCCTTTGTGTCTTTGTGTAAATAGATCGGATGATGAGTGTTTTTGAAATGTGGAATCCATAAACCATAGATTATTTCTGAATTAGCGACCAGAATGGGGATAATCTCGACAGGGTTTCAGCAGATGTGCTCCGCTCTTAAGATCACTTTTCTCTGGAGAGAGGTTGGGGGTGACGGGGAGCAAAGTCCAGCTTGATTCTCCCCGTGACTCTTAGGACATCCGTGTCACGTTCGCTCCATTTACCAGCCACCGTAATATCATGCGAGGCACATTCCGCGGGGTCAGGCTCGCTCACGGAAGCAGGCCGCCTGCTTTGTTTTTCAACACATCGGTGTCAGCAGCGCTTACAGCAGAGGCTGTGAGGGGAAGACGGTCATCGGGCGGACATGTCCATGGCGGTGCTGGCCAAAAAGTCAGAGCAGAGTTCTCAGGTTTACCCAGATGCCTCCTGTCTCTTAGCATCTCCCTTCGTCTCTTCCCCCAGCCTCTCTCCGACCAAACAAGGTCCCTCTGACCAAATCAGGTCCCTCCCACCAAACAAGGTCCCTTCGACCAAACAAGGTCTGAGCTGAGGTGCTTGGAATTCACCCTCCCTGGCTCTGGGATTAGAGCCAGGCATTTGGAAACAGGATGATGGCAGAGGGAAAAGCACTCAGACATTAACCCCTTGGACCCGGAGCAGAGAGGCCTGGCCACTTCGGCCGCCGGCCAGTCCGCGTCTCTTGGCCACCCCCCTGAAACCCGAGCACTGCACCCAGGAGACAGCTAAGCCAAGGCAGCGATGGGAGCTCTGTCCTCAGTGACTCCGCCGCACACCTGTTCCGGCCTCTCACTCGCCCTGGCTGGCGGGGACCCGCATCCAGAGTGAGGGGCTGTGCAGGAGGGAGGCTCAGAGCAGCGGAGAGGCCATCGGGTCTGCAGGGAGCTCGCCTGTGACCTGTGACCTGTGCCCAGGCGTGTCCCTCTCTTGCCTGCCCGGCGCTGCAGGCACAGGCCCAGCATGTGGGGTGGGAGGGCACGCAAGGCAAGGGGCCGCTTCTCTGCTCCAGGCTCAGAGTCTAGACCACTGGACTGTTTTCCTCCAGCCTTTAGCTGGAGTGTGCAAGAAAGACAACAATAGCAAGCACATTTTAAGAAATGAAGCCATCCAAAGATATGTAAAGAGCTAACAATATGCCACATCCCCCTGCTTCTCAGCCCTGCTCTCAGGACACCTTTGTTTTATTTTTATTTTTATTTATTTATTTTTAAAATATATTTTATTGATTTTTTACAGAGAGAAAGGGAGAGGGATAGAGAGCTAGAAACATCGATGAGAGAGAGACATCGATCAGCTGCCTCCTGTACACCCCCCACTGGAGATGTGCCGGCAACCAATGCACATGCCCTTGACCGGAATCCAACCCGGGACCTTTCAGTCTGCAGATCGACATCTATCCACTGAGCCAAACCGGTTTCGGCTATTTTTATGAAATAATTTCAAACTTTCAGAAAAGTTTCAAGGAAAATACAGCAGTCTTATTTCGCGTTTACCAGTTCAGGGTTTACCAGTTTTTGCCATCTGCCAGCTGGGTTTCTTCTGCATCCCGCCTACCCTCAGGCAGCCCGAGGCACGAGGCAGGCGGCATTGTCCTGCATTTAGACACGGAGGCGTGGCCCACACCGTGGCGCAATGTGCCGACAGGCACACGCTCTCGGGTGGCACAGCAGGCTGCCAGCGCCTTCCCCGTGACGTCACTTGTGTTTCAGTTTTTGTCTTTCCTCCTAGGGCTTCTAGTTGAACTCAAAGAGAGAGTAGAAAGGTGGTGGCCAGAGGCTGGAGGTGGGGGAAGAGGCAGAGGTGGTACGGGGTGCAAGCTTTCAGCTGTAAGGTGAGCAAGGTCTGAGGGCTAAGGTGTCACATGGGACGGCAGTTGGTAGCACTGTTGTATAACTGACATTTGCTAAGAGAATAGAACTTAAATATTCTCACTGAAGGGGGAAAACATGTGAGGTCCTGGGAGTGTTAACTAATTCAAAGGAATCCTTTCACAGTGCGTGCTTATAGTAAGTCATCAGGACGTACAGTTTAAGTATCTTATCATTGTACTAGAGGCCCGGTGCACAAATCCATGCACAGGTGGGGTACAGCCAGGCCCACTCCCAATCAGAGGGGGGGGCGGCTAATTGGGGGGGGGGGAGTGGGTACGGCTAGGAGGGAAGGGCCGCCAGCCATTGGCCGGCCCCACCTCCTGGTCAAACTCCAAGTAGAACTTTCAGTCAAGGAGACAATTTGCATATTAGCCTTTTATTATATAGTATTTGTCAGTTATGCCTTTATAAAGCTGAAGAGAATAGAATAAAAAGAAAAAAGAAGCAAATGGCCAAAACCGGTTTGGCTCAGTGGTAGAGCGTCGGTCTGCGGACTGAAAGGTCCCAGGTTCGATTCCAGTCAAGGGCATGTACCTTGGTTGTGGGCACATCCCCGGTAGGGGTGTGCAAGAGGCAGCTGGTAGATGTTTCTCTCTCATCAACGTTTCTAGCTCTCTATCTCTCTCCCTTCCTCCTCTCTGTAAAATATCAATAAAATACATTAAAAAAAAAAAAAAAGAAGAAGCAAATGAAGAGTGCTAAGCCTCCTACATAGTCAAACAACTGCGAATCCTGGGATCCTGTGAATACATAATTGCTATTTAATAAATATGGGTTGACTAAAAAATAGACTACCTCCAAGGAGGAGATGCTACGGAACAGGAGCAGGGGGAAAGCCTCACACACACACACACACACATACACACCCACACACACACCATGGTCCTCCCTGACCACTGAGAAACGTCTCTTCTGTTGTTTGGCTTTCCTGGGGGACAGACTGGCTGGCTGGAAGGGGGCCCAGGTGCCGCTTGTTGTGGGAGGGGCACCTTGCCTCGGACCCTTTCTGTGTTGGACAGTCAGATGGGTTCTCTCAGGATCCAGCCTGACCTGCATCAAGGAAACACCCCTCACAGATGTACCTGCTTTCCATGGAGACCACAGGACGGCACAGGAAAGGGCCCTTCCCTCAGTCAAAATTGCCGATGCCTTTTGAAAATTCGAGTTTGTCACTCAGGCTCTGGGGACTGATGTGTCCTTGAGGGGAGAGGATGAGTCCTCGGTTGTATCCCAGGTCTCCAGCCCCGCTGAGGTGAGCTCCCGGGTGGAGGGTTGGAACACAGTTGTGCCCAAAGGTCCTGCCACTTTCCGGCTCTTTCCAGCTCTGAACCGTTTGCTTCTCTGATCTCATTGGAATTGTCCCTTTGGCCCAGGCGTGGATAGTGCTCTTACCTGATGTCAGCTCTGCCCAGCTGGTCTGCTATGAGGTGACTGGAGCTCGGTATAGGCATGCCTAGAAGGGAGCCTTGCGGCCCTTCTCCCTGAGCTGTTATCCACGCAGAGCTTTGCTGGCAGCTGTGCCTCTGGCCCCATTTCTCTCTGAGGGGACCTGCCAGGTGATTGGGGTGGTAGGGGCCCTGGTGTGATGTAAGTCTGGGTCCTGTGGGATGGTCCCCGGAATTGTGGCCATGAGTGTAGTCTGGGATGGGGAAGCAGTGAGCCCTTCCATCTGATTGAGGGAGCTGAGTGTTAAGAGTGGACCTGGCCTCCTCTTTGTCAAGGGGGGACTGGAGACGGCTCTCAGCAGCAGCAGTGAGGTCAGCGCTGGGGGCGGAGGGCCAGATGCTATTGCCTCTTGGGGGATTCTCTGAAAGCTAGTCCCCAGAGACCTTACACACGGGAGGGAGGCCCTGTGTGTCCTCAGGGCCCGGGGATATGACCTTGGCAGGGGTCCACTCCTGACCTGAGGGCCCAGTGAGCTGCTTGTGCCTGATCAAGGTACTTTCCCATGAGACGGTGGCTCAGCAGGCCGCTTTGGGAACCCCTTGCCCCATGGGCTGCGGTGGAAGAAAAGAGCAGCTAAGGTGGGCTTCTCAGGAGAGAAGCACGGGTCTAGGATGGAGCTGCCTCCTCGGAAGGCTGGAGACCGGGTTCTTAGAGTAGGGGAGTCCTCCATCTATCCCAGCGTCCTAACTGCAGCACTAGCGTGAGGGGCAAGTTAGAGATCTGAGGTTGGGGGGTCGGGGTGGGGGGGGTGGGGAGGCTGGGAGTCCGACGCGTCTGGATCTAAGCCTTTCTTGCTTAGTTCTGGTGGGTCTTTGGAAATTTTTTTCCCAACTTTGGGAGCTCAGTCTCCTTACTCCCATCCATCTGGTCCTGGCGTTAGCAGAGTCCACGGCTACAGGGAGCAGTGAGAAGCCACTGGAGGTGTGTGACTGCCTCGGGAAGGCCTGGGGGATCCCCAGGTATTGGTCATTTGGAGGATGACGCCCTCTCAACTCGCCCGTGTGCTGGTGCTGCGCCGGCATCGCCACCCGGAGCACCTCTTCCGGGCCCCCAGGCTGAGAGGGCAGTCAGCGCCTGCCTCCCCTGTTCCTGCTCTGCCAGCCGCAGCCCCAGCCGCTTCTGGGCCCACGTGGAAGGTGCTGAGCCATCGTTCTGCGGAAGGGTGATGCCACCACTTGGGCACGGTGAGGCGGGCAGGAAAGCTTAGCCTTGGGTCAGACAAGACTGGGTTTGCATCCCGACTTCCACTTGCGAGCCGTAGAGTCTCTGGACGGATGACGTCACCATCTGACCCTTCATTTTCTTACCTGCAAAATGGCTAAACCCAGCAGCAGCTCCTAAGGCGTGAGAGGAGGATTGGGTGAGGGAAGCCCAGAAACCCCGTATTAGCACGTGGCCCACAGCAGGCACTAAATGAGCACTGGCCGGCCAAAGTGGCTGTGTTCCCAAGGCATCATTGTCTCGTAAAGGAAAGCTCGGGCCCCCAGAGCACGCAGTAAGGGGTCTGGGCTGGTGCAGTCAGTTCGCTTTGCCTTCTGTAGAAGTGGGTACGACCTGTCATCTGCCCCCTGAGTGCCACGTGTCCTACCCAAGCTCTGCTCCTTGGGGCTTTGGAGCAGGCGAGTGAAGGCTGAGACCCACGTTGGGGTTCCAGCAGGCACCGGGAGCCCTGGAGCAGGGGGGAAGGGGCAGGGACAGGCCCCGGTGTGGGGGGTGGGCAGGAGAGGCCAGGTCCCCGTGTGCAGGGCGCCGAGAGTCTGCTCTCCAGCCTGTATTTTTAGCCGTGGCGGCATGGGAGTGGCACGCGCCGCTCAGGCCAGAGGGACCGGGCACACAGCTCCCTCTCAGCTGCAGGGGCTACTCGGCTCTCTCTCCGCTTTGAAAAGAGTCAGCAAATCCTTATTTCCATAAGCATTTTTCTGGCTGTAAAAAGCTGAGTCCCAAACCTGTTATTATAGCCGTTCATGCTATTTTTAATCTGCTCCGTTTAGAGGTAAGAGGGTAGCAGTGACTCTGCAGTTACGGAGTCCATTTGATCCACGGAGCAGCTACCGGAGCCGGTGGAGAGCCCCCGAGCGGGATGGGGCCGTGTGTGGCAAATCACTTCCGAATTTACTAAACACACGCCCGTTCGCAGCCATACCGATATCATAATTTCCCTCCGGGAGGCCCGTGGCAATTCCCGGCTGCCTCCCACCACACACTCACTCCCTCCCGGCACGTCCCTGGGCCCTCCCCCTGCTCCCTTCCACTCTGGGCCTGGGCCTCGGCGGCCAGATTCTGTCCGTCCTACCCACCCTCTGCTCCGCCCCACCCCTTTTTCTTTCTCCCTCTTCACTTCCTGACAAAACTATGTTATATCCGACTGACTGGCACACCTAGTGAAGCCTTTTTGTGTTCTGTTCTGTTTTCCATGGTCAGAAGGAAAACACTTAGGATTCTAAGCCTACCGACAATTTCACATTTCAACAAGCCAGCGAGCGTGGCGAGCGTGGTCGGCGCCTCGCCTCCTCCCTACGGTGATTGCTGCGTCCCCAGGCTCCCTGCTCCATCTCTGTTCCCATTTCATTCACTTTCCCATTTGCAGCCGGCGCAGAGCATGGGCCTCCCCCCGCCACCCCGCCGCCGGCAGCCCGCCTTCTACCGGTGACCTTGGCCTCCCCCAGCGCTGCACTGTAAATGAAATGTGGCATTGCCACATGCGTCTTGATAAAATATATCAGTGGATGAATTGATTTTCATATTGATTTCCTGGGACGGGCAAGGTGTGTATGGAAATGAAGTGTCTCTGAAGGGTAGCTGTAGAGAGAGTCGGGCCTCCGAGGGAGAAGCAGCCTTCGTTTTTTTTCACTTCGGACAAGCTTCTGCCTGTTAGCTCGGGAGAGAGTCCTCTGCGTTACAGGCTTCCCCTCTCTCTGGGAGCGTGACCCAGCCTCAGAGAGGGCCGTGCTGTCCCCGAGACGGCCTGGCTCTTAGGGAAGACCAAGCACCTGTACGTCCCCGGCTACGCTGTCATTGGCGAGAGCTGAGAGACTCCCGGGCGTGCGGAAGGCCACGGGCACCCCGTAGCGCGGAGCGACTTCGATGCGGAGATGAATTTGCGTGTGATCTTCATGCCCTCCTCCCTCTCCACCTTCCTTTGCCAGGTTAGTTAAGATGTGGCATTTGTGAACCCAGGACTGATGCTGTGGCCTAAGGAGCCAGGCAGTGTGCCTGACCAGGTATAATGCATGTCTCAGCGTCAGCTTGGCCTGTGTGTGTGCTTGCAGGTACACACATAAGGGTCCCGGGGAGCCATGTATGGGGTGGGTGTGGAAGCAGGGAGCAGCAGTCTCCAGGCTCACACTGGCGTTTATTAGGGAGCTTTAGATGACCAAAGGGCCAGTATCCAGTGAGGTGATCAAAACTTCATTTTCTCTTCTCTGCAATTGCTTTCCCAATTCCCTCTCCCAACTGCTCTTAAATAAAATAGATGCTTTCAGCCCTTGATTCGATCCAAGAAGTGAGCTGATAGCTGAATCTTTTTATGGGGCTAAATAAGCATAGCTTACGGTGATGCTGAGCGCGTATGGGTAGCTCATGCAATAAAACACTGTTAACTCGAATATTTGAGGATGAAGCTATGGTGATTCATTACCTTTTCTGGCCAGCTGAGGCTTAACGAGAAAACCCTTTGGGTTATAAGCTCCGCTGACATGTTTTGCAAAACAAAATAGTTATATTTTCCCTGCTTTTGTAATGTAAGCACCAGGTAGTGAAATAATGGAACCTTGGGCATGTCATGAGCTTGCAGCACGTGAAGGCTAGTATTTGGGTTATCACTTATCATAAGGTGTGGACCTGGCTTGAATCCATGCTTACCCTAGGACGGTGGTTCTCAAGCAGGGACAGTTTTGTCCCCCAGGGCACATGTCCGGAGACACTTTGTCTGTCACAACTGAGGGAGGCTGTTGCTGGTATGTAGTGGGCAGAGGCCCCAGATGCTTCTGAACTTGCTAAGTGCTTAGGACCCCCCCTACAACCCCCCCTCCCGCCCCAGCCTCACCCCATTACATATAGTCACTGGCTTAAAATGTCAGCCTTGCTTGGGATTCAAGAAACCCACTTTAGGATATATCCTTACAATTTTCTGCCTACAGAATTTTTCTAAATTCTTGCACGTAAAGTGTCATGTTTTCACTGGCCTGCTTTCTCCGAAGAGTCAGGTGCTGGCAGTGTTCTGAGCAAGTGAAGCCCGCATTCACTGGCATGTATTGTTGCACAGAACAAACAGGGAAGCTGCCAGTTTGCAGACAGGCAGGCCTGTCCCCAGATGCCCCGCCACTGAGTGCCCAGATTCACTGAATCGTTCAGGACCATTAGAAACCATTAGGGCCACCGTAGCTTTAAATTGAACTAAACAGAATAACTAATCCCGGGGTGGGGGTGGGTGGATGGGGTGGGGTGGGGATGCAGTTTATTCTTTTTTCTTTGTCTCTGTAACCCAAACTATAGCATTGTCAGAGTCTTCCAACACAACCTTCTGGTGACACAGGGTTATTCCGCTGAGTGCAGGTTGGAGAGGCCCTGGCCTAGACCCTTCAAAGTGCGTCTGGAGTCGGTAGATGTGTTCATTGGCTTTGAGCACCCCGAGCGAGCCTTTGGCGCAACTCTTCTGGGTTTGGTGTGCTGAGCGCACCGGAGGGCAGCTGGGGAGGCTTGCACTCTCCGCCTCTGACTTTTCTTCAGAGGCGTCACTGCAAGGCAGCGAGGGGTTCCCATACTAAGCCATTCTTTTAAGCAGGATCTAACTGGTTTGGGGGCGCTAGGAAGACTGGAGGCCCTCCTTCCTCGGGATACAGGAAAAACTTACACTGTGAACTTAATCTCCCATGGAACTTCGTGTCTGCTGCTCTGGAACGGGGAGGCATCGCTTCACTAACCTACACCTTTCCTGCCGGGACCCTGAGAAGGAGCCCAGGGAGAGGAGCTCCGTGCGGCAGGGGAAGGCCTCAGCAGTTCGGGAGCGTCCAGTGCTTGGTTGAATGTCCAGATTGTCAGTCCGTGGTCACCTCTGGCAGAGGCCATCATTTCTTACAAACTAAAAAGGACACAACTGCCCCTGCAAGGCTGATGGCGCTTTAAAAAAAAAAATAAATAAATAAATATATATATATATATATTTATTGATTTCAGAGAGGAAGGGAGTGGGATAGAGAGACAGAAACATCAGTGATGAGAGAGAATTATTGATTGACTACCTCCTGCACACCCCCAACTGGGGACTGAGCCCGCAACCCGGGCATGTGTCCTTGACCAGAATTGAACCTGAGACCCTTCAGTCCGCAGGCCCTTGCTCTATCCACTGAGCCAAAGCGGCTGAGGCTAGGCTGACGGCTCTTATAGATCAGCCACCACCGAGGGTGGCGTTGTGCAGCCGAAGCTTTGAGCTTACAGTGTACGTCAGGAAAGGTGGCTGCCGGGAAGGAGGGCTGGAGGTGGAGTCCGATGGCCCAGGTTCTCAGCCTGGCCCCGCCGCCTTCTAGCTGGGTGACGGACACACGTTGCCAGCCTCTCTGACAACCACCTCCTCGGGGCAGCAGCAGCCACGCCCCTCGCCCCCTGCAGGCTAGTTTTCAGGATCCTGGATGGGAAAGCACTCTGCAAATTGCAGAGCTGAGTAAATACCATCCACTCCCGACAAGGTCCATCGTGAAGCAGGAGCAGTGCCATCTGCAGAGCGTCCCCAACATTGCTGGTGAGAGGAGCCAGAGCCTTTCCGCTCGTGTTCCTTTAAGAGCCGGCGTCACCATCACTCCATCGGCCGTGGCCTGGCTGTGGGTGTACCTGGGGCCTTTGCCTTGCGGTGCACTGGCTGAGCCCCCTCGCCGCCGTCTTGGGTGCCCGCGTGCTTACAGTCTTGTATACCTATAACCAGAGGCTCCTGTCAAACCCCGCTATCACTGCAGGACAGAGTGAGCAGTGCCTGAGGTTTCGGGTTCTTGGCTCTCCTATGCGGCAATGAATATTTTATGGGAAAGGAAATACTAAGTGTCTGACTCTTTTTATAGTGCAGCTACTCATAGGCTGGTAACCTTCCAGAAATCTCCAAAATCAAATTGTTGCCTGTCAGTGTCTCCTTTCTTCACAGAAACCCGCCGGTGCCCTGCCTTGCTGAAGTGTCTGTGCTCTCGTGGTGAATGGGTCCATTTACCAAATTCGTGGGGTACAGTTTCCAAGCCAATGAATGCCCCGAACAAGGGGAGCTGGCTGCTCGCCGGGCCGGCCCACCCCTGCTGGCACCTGTGGTGCTGGCCAGCGCTGGGAGGGTTGTCCTGGCAGCGTGCCCCTGGGCGTCTCGGCATTTGCCGCCAGGCCTGCTTTGCGGAGTGCCCAGTAGCCAACCACAGGAGGACGTGGCCCAGCCTTTCCCAAGTCCACTGTGATCTTGATTTTAAAAAGCAGTAGGTGAGCCTGAGCCCGGCCGAGCCCATTCAGCTTTCCCCTGGCAAGGCCTGAGCTTCAGGCCGGCTTCCCCAGGCAGCACAGAGCTGCAGAGCTTGCCGGTCGGCGCCCATGCCGTGGTCCTTTGGGTGACCCCCTGTGTACGGCAGGAAGTGGGGTGGCAGCAGCCCTGGCTCTGGCTTGAGGTCCAGGATATAAGTGAGGAAATGGGCCTCCTGGCCTTCGGCATCCATGGAAACGACTCCTCTGAGAGCTGGCCATCCCCGCACTCCTCTGCTGGGCCGGCCTGGTGGTGCTCAGGAGCCTGCTGTGACCACAGCAGTAGCACAGAGCTTTTCACGGCCGGATTCTGGAGTCAAAGAACCCCGGCCGCAGGTTCCTAGTCACGGGGCTTTTCAGGGGCCCTACAGGCTGGCAAATATCGAGGCGGTAATACAGATGTGGGCCCAGTGGCCTGCGTCTTTTTACTGGTGGGTGGGGGGTTGGTGGGCGTGGGGGTGGTGGTGGGCGTCAAGTGTGGCTTCTGAGAGGCACAGGATCAGAGCTGGCTGTGCTGTCACTGGCTCAGGACAGTCCCTTCCTCAGCAAGGGGGGGCGGGGGGAGGTCTGTGAGAACTGGGCGGCCTACTCTGAACATGGATTCCACATTGCGCTCAGTGGCGCTCTGGGAGCCCGTAGGGTCCCTGCGTTGCCTTCCGTCTGCCTCTGGCGTCGTCCGGTGTCAGAGTGGGCATGGGGAGAGTGATTTTCAGGCCGCCGGCTGCTTTGGTCCCATCTCCCACTTTGGTTGTGTTCTTGCCAAATGGAGCCAGCTGCATTTCCTCGCTACACCTTTGTCCTGAGCCGCACCCTGCCTGCTCGCCCGCTCCCTGCCTGCTTTCTGCTCTCGGGCTCAGCAGCAGCGGCGAGGCAAGGCTTTGGTTTTGTGGGCTCACAGGCTCAGTTGTGTCTGCAGTTGTCAAGGTGAGGAAAGGGTTATTTATTATTTTCCAATAAATGGCAATGGGATTAGCCTACGGCTCACTGGAGAAATCTGGCACAGCGTTTTATACGGGGATCGGCCACACGGTTAGGGTCGTTCACACAGGTGACGTTTAGGGTTCTTCTGACCACCCATTTGTTGGTGGGACATCGGCAAGGCTCAACGAATTGAAAATCCTCCAATGTCCTCAAGCTTCGTTACTGGTGCTTACTCGTATCTTAACTCATCCTCCCTGTCCGAAGTAAACAGTGAAGATGGATTAAAGGAAAGGAACCAGAGAGAGAAGAGAGAAAACTTATTAAGTGCCTGTTGTGCAGTAGACAGTGCCGTGCACTTTTAAATCAGTACCTCGCAGGTCAATTGCGAAGCTAAGATTTGGGAAGTGCCTGGTTCTGGGTCCTGCATCATCCATGGATGGGATTATTGGTCCTGGGAGCAGATAAGCCACCAGTGTTGAATGTCTCATTTGGTGTCTATACTTGTGCCATATCCCATGAAAAATTCAGGAACATATATGTAATCTATTCTCTCCAGGGCTGAGACCACACCCCTAGAAGGTTATTACACATGTGCACATATACACCTGGGTATACACAGAGGTAGATACTGCTCGTGGGTCATACCAGTGCAAGCTATACATTCCAGTGGTCCAGGAATCCACAGGGTATTGACGGGGGCGTCAGGAAAGTTCAGCAAGACATTCTGCCTCCTGGGCAAAGCCGTGCAGGCTGCAGTGGTGGAAGGTGGGGCAGCCTCAGGGCATCAAGCAGAAGATGAGAACAGGAACACCGGCTCCTGAACATGTGTGGTTAGTGAGCGTGTAGGCAGAATCGTGGCCCCACAGAGATGCCCGCATCCTAACCCCTGGAGCCTGTCACTGTGTTAGGTTACAGGCCATTGGGAATCACGGTTGCAAATCCGCTGACGTTAAGGTAGGTTATCTGGATCATCCAACTGGTCCAGTGCAATTGATGTGATCACAGTGTGTAAATGTGGAAGAGGGAGGTGGATGAGTCAGCATCAGTCTGAGAAGGAGCGATGAGGATGGAAGCAGGGAGGCAGAGAGATGGCGGCCTGGCAGAAACCCAGTCTGATCTTGCTGGTTTTGAAGACAGAGAAGGGGCTGAGGGCCAAGAAATGAGAGTGGCCTCTAGAAGCTGAGAAAGGTCAGGGAGAGATGCTCACCCAGACCCTCCAAAAGGCACCAGGACTGCCCACACCTTTATGTTACCCCAGTGAGACTTGCTCCGAACTTCTTGCCTCCAGAACTGTGAGATAATACCTTTGCGTTGTTCTAAGCTGCTAACCGTGTGGTAATTTGTTACAGCAGCCAGAGGAAGCTAATACAGCAGGGCGGAAGGAACGGACGGGCGGGTCCTGGGGAAATGGGACCCAGTGCACGTCCTTTACTATTTTCAAGAGCGCCCTCTGCGGGAAATGACCTCCATTCCCTCCCTGGGAAACTCGGCAGCACTGACCCAGCTTCTGGTGTAGCTCACAGAGCCACTCTGCTCTTCCCTGTACCCCAGTTCCTTCTTGGGGACAGCCCCTCTCTTCTATGCAGTGCTGTGAATTCACTGTGTGGGTGCGAAGCTTATGGCAGGGCTCTGGCTAAGTGAGGGAGGAAGGTTGCAGGGAACTCGGCAGAAATTCTTCTGTCTTGGACCAGGTGAGAATGAGGTCTGGGGTTCTGAAGTCATTCCCCACCTTCTCTTGTTCAGGTCCTTCTTTTAACTTGTCTTCTTTGTGGAAGCAACCTGGGTGAAGTTTTTTTTTTGTTGTTGTTGTTTTTTAAAGTAGATTCTCCCCAGAAGAGCTAAAAATAGCAATTGGCCTTCAAGCACTGCCTTGACATTTTTCGAAGCTTGTTTACCACTGTTTAAAGAGTAAGCGTGCCCTGCATTTAGGGCCACCCAAGAGCACCTGTGGAGGTGGGATCTTGCCCCCCATTAGGGAGAGGCGCTCATGAGCTCATAGATGACCGATGCCATAGGCTGTCAAAGTTGGAAAGAACATGATCATTTTATAGATGGGGAAACGGAGGCCTAGAGGGCTCAGATGTCTGTGGAAGATCTTCAAGTTTCCAGCTCAGCTGCAAACTTTGCCCTACTGGCTTGGGGATGTTCTGAGGTTCTTGCTGTCTCTTGATGTCAGTTTGGGGGATGGGGTGAGTTGTGGTGGTTGGTAAGAGATCATCTTTCCAGAGTTCCCTGGAGGAGATACATGAAACCAATCATCAGCCAGAATACCGCCTCCCAAAGGGTTTCATTTGGGAGGATTTACTCCTTATCTTGGAACCTGAGAGTAATGTCTACCAAAGATGACTTTGTCTTGGGTGATTCAGTTTTGCTTTTAAGATTCAAGGTAGGTTTAACTGAAGGACATCAGCCCCCTTGAGGGGCATGTCATACTGAATCTGGGGTTTATGATTACCTCTTTTTTCTAGGTGACATGTCCTATACACCGTCTTCTTGTTCCACTGTAGGCCCGATGTTCAAAGATTCGTGCAAAAATAGGCCTTCCTTCCCATGGCTGCTGGCACCGCCTTCACTCAGGCCTGGAGCCGCCTTTCGGCTTTTGCCTCTTGCCTTGTTGCTTCAATTTGCATATTCCCTCCTTATTGGCTATGGGTGCCTCCATATTTGTCGTGGAGTTATGGTTAATTTGCATATTCTGTCTTTATTAGATAGGATTCTCTCTGCCCCTAGATCTCTACAAGTCCCCTGTGTTCCATGTGGCATATCTTTTCTGGGGTCACCTAGAATTTTTGTTTTAGGTGTTCTGTCTGTAATACTTGAGAATACTTATTCCTGGATGCCTAGAAGGACAAGGTCCTCCCAGACCCTCTCAGCTCTCTGGTTCTTAGAAGGTTAATAGATTATGGACACAGACACCATGTCTGTGTCTTCTCTTATTTCTTGCGTATGCAGGGTGTCCTGTCTACCAGGTAAGTCTGCTGTTCTTATCTCTACCAAAGAGAAACTAACCTCGTTGTCATGACTAAGGTCACAACCAAAAGCCAGTTGCAGAAGGCATTGACCCTCCTCACACACTTACCGTTCCCCTCTCCCCAGTTCTCCTGGCCTCTCCAGGATGCAGGTGTCTCGGGAAGAAAAGGGAGCGGGGAGTAAATGGGAAAGATGAAAAGGCTGCTTGTAGTACTTTCTCTCACCCTCGCTGGAGAAGGAACGGGGCCACACACTCGTTGGGTGTACCGAAGTGACATGATGTGGATGTTTAGATGGCAAGCAAGTATTTGTATGACCAGACCCGAGGATTTCCAGACCACGGCACTTCCCGATCCATCCAGCGCATGTGCAGAGAGGCCTGGAGGCTCCCGGTGAGACAATTAGTGCATGAATTAGATTGTGTCTTCTGGAAGGGAGAGGAAGTCCCCTGCCCACTCTATTACAGTTTATTTCATTAAGGTCGACCACGTCCCTGGCGTTGGGCAGAGGAAGGGGGGATTCTGTGGAGAAACAAGTGCCTCAGAAACCTGCTCTTCAGATGGTCTCCCTCAGCCCTGGGGAGCGGTGTGGCGTTGCTCTGAGCACACCGCCTGGCTGGTGCTGGGCAAGCTGAGCCCCATATCCTGCATTGGCCAGAGGTGCGGAGGGGACGCTCAGATGAGCACTGCTCACTGGCTCATGAAGAAGGCAGCGAGTGAGGAGTGACCTGGAGGACCTTAGGGAGCAGCCCGTCAGAGACCAGGATGAAAGGGTGCCTGGGAGCTAGACAAGGCCCTGCCCCCCATCCCCCAGTCCTCCATTCCCACGCAGGACAGAAAAGCAAGTGGCATAGGAGTACAGGAGGCTGATGTGGGGGTTGGCCCTGGAGCTGTATGACTGAAGAGTGGGTGGGTGAGTATGTCCAGCTTGATAGACTTAGACAGCGAGGACAGAGTGGAAGAGCCGCAGGAGGGAGGCCTGGGGTGGAGATGGTGGGGTGTTCCCAGAGAGCAAGAAACCTTGGGTGGCAAGGGGCTGTTTCCTGCTTGTCTGCTGGGAGTCTGAATGCAGGACTCCCACTGCTGTCCCTCTGGTGGTCAGCCCTCATGGCCTTTGCTGCCCCAGTTACTCTTGAACTGGTGTTGAATCTTTACATGCATCTGACTTGTGCTGCCTACTACGTTTTAAGCTCCTTGAGGGAGAGCCGTGTGTTCCAGCTCCTTGAACCTTTCGCAGCGTCCAGCGCTGTGCCTGGCATGTAGTAGGTGACACCTGAGTGTCACTCCCTGCTCCCGTCCCCCGAGGAGAACTGCTCTTGCCTGTCCCCATGCCCAGTTCCACCCCAGCCTCCCCTCCGAAGAGGGGTTTCGTGAAGACTTACAAGATGAAAACTGTAGGTGCCGACAGACACGTGGGGACGAGGGGTCAGTGGAGCGTGCGGACTGCGGGGGCCTCTCCGGCTGTCACTCTGATGCGCGGACGTCCCACTGCTCGCTGGTCCCGCTGACCCTCCGTCCGCGGGGGAGGGGCTCACGCTTTCCTCCTCGCCTCCAGTTATTATTTTTATCTCACTTCCTCCCTTCCATTATTTTTATCGCACTTCCTCCCTTCCTCGCCGCTCCCCTCCACAGCGCCTTCGCCCGCCAGCTCTGCCCGTCTGCTCGGCAGGATTGTTTCGGTTTTATTTAGAAACTGGAAGCCTCATTTTACTATAATAGTTCCTCAATGATTTTCTAAATTAAATGTGTGTGCTTCATCTGCTCCCCACTTTTCAGATATTAAACAAATACCTGTAAGACGCTCTCTTCCCCCCCTGTTTCCTCCGACACCGGCAGTTTGCTCAGCCAGACGGTGACGGATGGGGTGTTGTGGGGACGTGCCCGCTCTTCCACGTGTGTGAGCAGGAGACCTGCAGGGTGGCTGGTTTCCGTCCAGCATTTTCTTGCCTTGTTGGCATCCAGCCACGAGGCAGGACAGAGCCCCCAGATGCAGAAGGTGGCAAGAAGGGAAGTCCCACTTGTCGTAAGGCACTCACTTGTCGGGAGTGGGAGGGCAGAGGAGGCCCGAGAGTGAGTGTCCGGCCTGTCTCTGTGGCCAGCTGTCCCTCAGGGCGGATGTCCTGTAGGAAGGGTGTGCACTGGGGCTTCTAGAGTATACCCCGCTCTGCTCTGGTGCCACCACCATCCTTGGGTCCCCTTCCCTCTGTCCTACGCGGGAGCGGCCCTCAGTGCCTGCGTGTCTGCCCACCGACGTGCTGCTCTCAAGTCCTTGCACGTGGCTCCCGAGTACTCACCTCCGCTTGCATCACCCTCGTTGCCACCTGCATCCTCCAGTGGGCGGGGCCTGTCTGATGGGTGGATTGCTGCCAGGTAGCAGACAGAAGGGTTTCCCGCCCCTGGGGCCCTTACTCCATGGAGCCGAGCACCTGTGCCGGGCAGCAGATAGAATAGGTTGGTTTCTGTCTCTTTTGGGGGGAAGCACAAGTATCTCACTGATGCCTGGCGAGGATATCATGTTGGCATTTTGTCTGGGAGGCCGACCTAAGGGCTGTCTGGGAAATGTCCACATCCTCAACGCAGAATGGGGATGCCTCTCTCCGTCCCTCTCCTTCGGTGGCTCCTGCCCGCCCGGAGCCAGCCACTCCCAGGCAGTCCATTCTCCAGGGAGGGCCTGGTGGCTGCTCCAGTCAGCCTCCGCTTTAGGATGCCCCATCCCCCAGCTGTGCTAAGGCCTCTGCGAGCGTATCCCCACCCACGCTGCCCCGGGCCGGTCTGGAGAAACCAGTCTCCTTCCTCTGGAATGACTTGCTCGCTCCTAACGGCAAGTCTTGGCTTGTGGGATGCCTCCATCACAGGGAACGCTCCCCTTACCCAAGGCCGTTTGGTTTACATTCTCCCCTGACCTGGCGAGTTGACAGAGGTCTTCAGGGTTTACACAGCCCCCGGAGGGACCGCTCAGCCTCAAGCCACCTCTAGCCACCCACCCACGGCGGATCTGCTGCTCTCCTGAGTACCCGTATGTTGGTTATTTGTTGACACTTGGCACATCACCCCATCCTGCTCTCAGGATTCTTCCTCTGTTTCTCACCAGCTAGGTCATACTAGCAGACTGACCAGGGGACGAGGGCCTGTCTTTCTTTTTCTGCAGCCTTCTTCAGCTCCTTGTTTATTAACACGTTGTTCTTAGCATTGTGCTGTCTTTTTACGGGCACAGTCCCATTTTTCTGCCCTCCGAGGTAGCAATATTATTATCCCACTTGACAGATGAGAAAACTGAGGCTAGTACGTTGTCACCTGGAATTTGCAGTCAGGGCTGGTCTCAGCCTGAGTTCTTCAACTCTTTCCTCTACTAACTCGGTTTGCATCAGGCCCTGCCGCCTACAAGCCCTACGACCTTGAGCAAGTTGTTCACTTCCTTTTTGCCTCAGTGTCTTCCTCAGAAATAAAAATAATTGCCGCCTTATAAGGTCGTTGCAGGGATAGGCTGAGATAGTGTGTGAACACGCATTGCGTAGTGCCTGGCACGGGGTGTTATGTCTTGTACACATTTGTTGTTCTTCATTCTCAGCATCATCTTAATGTTGTCGTTTGAATGACTGTTACTGCCTGTGTCCCCGGCACCATCTTCGCACCGGAGACAGCGTTAGGCATGTGGCTGGTGCTCAGGAAGTGCCTCCTTAACCAAGGAGAAGGCCCTGGGGCTCTCGGAGGTGGCACGCGCTCGGTGCGATGCTGACGAAGAGCTGGCCTTTGCCGGCGTACAGCCCGGGCTCCTGTTCGGCTGCTTCGGCCGCAGGCTGTGTGGGGTGTGATGGACGCTGCCATCGAGAACCCTCCTGTAGCCTGAAAACTTTTTTCCTTCCTTCCCGCCCCCTTCGCCGGTAGCTCTGAGCCCTGCCAAGTCTGTGCAGAAGCCTTGAAATGACAAAGCACCCTTTAGTTAATTGCACAACGGATTGCCTAGAGTTAAAAGTTCTGATTTATATGGCTATAGCTGTAACTGCTCAATAACACAGGCCTGTAATCTACTTTCATTTCAAACAGAACGGTGATTTATAAGGCAGCATGCCGCTTTAGCTCAGAAATGAGGTGTCCAACATATGCTCTGTTGACATAAATTTGGAATTTATCGCTGTTGTCAAAACTGCCTGTTGGACAAAGGTGGGTATTAAGGCAATAAATGGCTCCGAATAGTTTTCTGTCACATTTCCTAACCATTGTATTTAGTCTATTTGAGGAGAAAATATATACTTAAAAGTAATCAAATGTCTAAAATCCATGCATCTTGTTTTGAACGTGAGAAGGGCGGGGGCGGGCAGGAGGGAGGACGGGCAGGAGGGTGGGGGTGGGCTGGGAGAAAGCTTTCCGCGGAGTTATAGCCCATTTTAAAAAGATCCCACTTCGCTTCCTCTCCCCCGTCCCCATTAGGAGGTGGGCTTTCCTTTCTCATTTACAAAGAAGGGGAGGAAAATGAAAGCTCATTAAATAAAAATGGTAAAGGACATTTTTATGTGGGGGCTTAAAGCCAGCGATGTCAGGGAGGAGTTAGTGAGTGCGGCTGCGAGGGAGGCAGAGCGGGATTTTGTTTATGGGGAAATAAAGCCAGCGGCCCGCGGAGGTTTCTTCGCCCCCTCGGCTGGCCGGCGAGCTTGGGCTTGCTGGCGGGCCCCGAGACTGCTGTGGGCCGCAGGCACTGCTGGCTGGCTACCGGTGAGGGTGAGGGTGCGGGTGAGGAGCAGCCGGGCCCGGGCCTGGTGCACTGCGCCGTACGCCTCATCCAGCCCTGACTTGCTACCTGCAGCGTGGCCAAGAGGCACACCCCTACGCTGCTCCTCACCCATACGGCCTTTTCGAGGCTCGAGACCCAGGAGTGAGGAGGCGCTCCATCTCCAGGGAGTTTTCCATCGAGCAGGAGAGACAGACAGGCAGACAGACAGAGGCAGCCTCGGTGCCATCGCTGCGGCAAATGCACACCACTGGCTAAAGCAGACTAGCTCTGGGAGCGGAGGGATCCTGGGAGGCCTCTAACGATGCTATTGACGCTCCTGCCTGGCGAAATGTCCCCTTGCGGGCCTTAGGTCCCTTCGGAGAGAATACAGAACAAACACGGCATTGATGGCTTTTAATAGGATGTGCAGCGAGCGGTCAGGTGGGTTTTCTGCATCCTGTGTTGTAAGAGTAAGGCCAGAGTCCCCCTGCTCCCAGGCTGCCACTCTGTTCTCTGTGCATCAGCTCCGCGCCACGGCCTGCTCATCGCGTCCCTGGACGGGGCGGGGGCGGGGGCGGGGGTGCCGGGCAGGCAGCTCGGAGGGTTTAAGAAGGCAAAGTCAACGTTAAGAACTCCTTTTATTCTCCATCCTCCCCTTTAAGAGAACACAGCTTGCGGCGTGCCCTTGCCAGGTTTGTCTCTGAGTCGGAAAGTCCCAGCTTATCCAGAGAGCTGCTGGGCCTGGCTCTTCGGGGCCCGAGTAGCTGGAACCAGGCGTCTCCTGCCGGCCAGCTCCCAGGCTTGCACGTGAGGCGCTGGAGGAGCTCACAAGCCACTGCCAGTCGGCCCTTCTCCCCGTGAAAGCCAACCCAGCAGGGGGAGAGGATGCATATTTGTTGCTTTTATTTTGTTTTCCCTTTTATCTCTGTGCCCACACGCTCGGAGCCTCTGGCGCTGATAAATGTGTGCCCTCACAAGCACAGGCACTGGGTCCCTCTTTCTCTCTGCCCGCCTGCGTGCCACACACACACACACACACACACACACGCATGCACGCTCACACACACACACGCACAAACACACGCACGCACGCGATCCCCAGCACATGGGGTGTGGACACCAATTTTGAGCCTCCTCTGTGTGGTTCAGCCTCCCTTTGCCACCAACCCCTGTCCTTTTCAAAGCTCCCCGTTGGGAAAACTCATAATTTTTACACCACAGAGCCTGGCCCGGCCGTCGCTGGAATTGCTGTCTCTTTGAAGTGCTTTCTGCTGGGGCATTTACAGGCCGCTTTAATTACCCGCAGCTTGGAGGGGCCTTGCTCTGTCCCAGCCTTTGTTTGTTTGTTCTTTGCAAGGAGCCTGTGCAGAAAGGAATACGGTGGCCTTTCTATACAAAGAAAGAAGGGGAGGGGGAAGAAGTTTGGGGGACCCCTCGTCGGGATTTTCCCTACAGTCTGCTCTGAACATCCGCCCGTTCAAAGGAGCTCAGGACGGAAGCCAGCCTTGCTCTTGGCTGGCCCGTGTCTCAGCAACCTGGGTCCCTCTCCTTTGGCTTCGCCCGGGATATTTGTGTATTTTTATTTTAAGTATCATTAAATATACTTTCAAACTTCCCGTCAGAAGCAGCGGGGCTGTCAAATAAAGCCCCCCTCGTTGCTGACCACATCAGAGTCCGCTGCCCCGAAGCTGGGATCCTGCTCATGTGTTTCAGCTCCGTCTGCTTGAGGGTTGCGCGCTGTTACATTATGGAGCCTGGACCTGGGGCGGGGTGGAGGTTTGGAATTACATGCGAAGGCAGTGCCCACTCTGAGCTGTCTGGGGCTTTATTTTTCCTGTCTTGGTCTTTCATTTGCTTCCCTCTCTAGGATGAACTAAATATAAATAGCCTTCTGTGAAACATGGGGGCTTCTGTTAAACACGAGTGCAGCATGTCATGTCTACAGATGAAGATGCGCGTTTACCGGAGGAGCCTTGGACATTCATCCCCTCTCTGTGGGCTCTCCCCGCGGCAGAATCTTCATTCATTTATTCATTTGGCCCGAGAACATACTGAGCGGTCAGACCCTCACACAGGGCTGATGGGAATGTAAAGTGGTGCGGCTGCCTTCGGACACAGCCTGGCACTTCCTTAAAAGGCTAGGTACAGAGTTATCATTGGCCCAGCAACTACGCCTGGGCATATACCCAGGGGACGTGAAGCATACGTCCACAGGTAAAACTTGTACACGCCTGGTCATGGCCACATTAGTCACAATTTCCAAAAGGTGGGAACAACATAGCCGAACTCTGAAGACATGGTGCTAAATGGAAGGACGCAGGCACAAAAAATCACAGAGTGGTACACTTTACTAGGGTGACTTTTGTGGTATGTGCATAGTATCTCAGTAAACCTGTGACTTAAAAATATATGCAGCATGGATGGAACTGGAGAGCATTATGTTAAGTGAAATAAGCCAGGCAGTGAAAGAAAAATGCCACATGATCTCACTCATTTATGGATAATAAAGAACATTATAAACTAATGAACAAAAATAGATACAGAGGCAGAGAAGCATTGAATAGACTGTCAAATAACAGCAGGAAGGCTGGGGAGGGTTGGAGGGTAGGGGGAGGTAAGAGATCAACTGAAGGACTTGTATGCATACATATAAGCATAACCAATGGACGCAAGACACTGGGAGGGGGGTGAGGGCATGTGCTAGGGGGGAGGGGAGGGGAGGCTGGAGGGAGGGCAATGGAGGGGGGGGAGACATAGGTACTACTATTTGTAATATTTTAAACAATAAAAAAAGAAAAAAATGATAAAATAAAAATGCTATATGTGAATATATATATTGTACATGTATTATATATGTTATATATGTTTACACACACACACCAGGCATTGTTCCAGACTCTGAGGGCACAGAAGATAGTTTCTGCCTTCATGTAGGTTGCAATCTAGCAGGGATAAAGAATACTAGTAAAAAACAATAATAATATATACCTGTACCATTGCATTAAGTGTGAGAAGAGAAGTCAATAAAGTGCAATGATGGAGAACAATGTTGATGTAGAACTACTTAGACTGCAGTTCAAGTGCAGTCTGTTCCCAGCGCCTGGCACACAGTAGGGGCTTAAGAGAGAGTGCGGAAACAGCAGTAGGGGATGAGGCCGTGTGCCTTCCCTGTAGGCGGCCATCTAGTCCCCTGGAGACTCGGCCTGGCCGTGGACTCTGGGTGCCATCATTGGGCTTGCCTGCCTTCTTAGCTCCTCTGTTTTTGCTTCTCTTTGATTGGGCTCAGGGGAATATCAGTGTGTGCTCTCGCTCTCTCTCTCTCTCTCTGTATATCTTTCTTGCTGATGGTTTCCCTGTGACTTTCAGAGGGCAGCTGTGGGAGGACATAGGGACAGGGTGGGGAAATGTGAATGTGGATCTCAAGGTGAAAAGCCTGGAAACTCCACCTGCTTACATGGGACAGTAAGTCAGTTAGTCTCAGTTTTCCTCATCCACAAAATGGGGACAGCGCTCTCTCCCCCCACCACACGGAGGTTGCTGTAATCCTCAGGACATCCTTTCAAAGGCACATGTGATGTAGAAATGTATGAGCATTATTATTATAAAACCAAGATTTATTTTTTTGCCTTGATGCTAAAAGGAAAACAACAACAAAGAAATGAGATCTCTTTGGTTTTTGCCTTTTTCTTTTTTAAAATGGCAACTTTCACTGTGCGATTTGGTGTTCGTGCCCGTTAATCTGCCCACCCTCTTACTCTGTGTTCATAGCTGCTGTTTAGATGGTGGCTACGGCTCAGATCTTCGTAGGAAAGGAGTGAATCTTCAATGTACGGAGGCAGAGCGAGGGAGGCCGTCTGCATGGCGGACGCTTTCAGGGGGGTTTAATCACAGGAACTTCTTCTTAGGTCTTCAATGAGCCTCCGGTACCTCCAGCAGCCTCCGCGGGCCCGGCTGCTCTGTGGGGTATGAGGTAGCATCGGGGCTTCCTGGCGGAAGTGCGAACACGCAGAGACGAGCCCGACAACCGGACAGAACAGGGAGACACAGGAGGAATCTGGGCTTTCTGAAAAACAGTTTCCTCGGTGCTGGTTTGATGCCTCAGACGAGAGAGAGAGAGAGAGAGAGAGAGAGAGAGAGAGAGAGAGAAAGCAACAAACATTGTTCATCAATATGAACAGTCGTTTGCTTCCCTTTCCTGGCCTTTTAGGGCCTGGAGAGAGGATTTTGAATTTATTTTTGTTTCCCCTGGGCTGACATCACCAGGCATGCATCATGGCGCTCTGTTTTGGGTTTGGAAAAAGCTCTGAGAAGCTATAAATCTTGAGGCATTTCACTATTTTTTTCTCTTCCCTTCCCTACTAGCACAACTTTTCTGGTTTCTTAAAAAAAAAAAAAAAGAGAGAGAGAGAGAGTAAAAAAAAAAAATACAAAGGTGTGTATTGATCCCCTTCCCTCAGATCTTAACTGGCTGGGCTGTAATACCTTGCTTACATCTGCCAGGTTTTGTGCAGTTTTTGCAACATCGCCTTAATCCAGTGAGCATAAATAGAACATTTCAATCATATTTGGCTACCAGGAACTTCGCAGATAAGCTCGCTAAAACCTTGTTGAAAGGGACTGTACGAGACTGTGTGCGATAAGATCATCCTAAAGCCCAGCGCCCAAATGAAAAACTTTTGTTCTTGGTGGAATTTGTTGATGGAGATATTTCAAATAGATGACTCGGGAGGACTCGGCATCTTAAAACAAAGGCCCCGCTGCGTCCCCGCCAGAAGCCAGGCCTCCCGCTGCTCCTCGGCTGAAGATCCCTCCGTGAGCGGCGGCTGCGGGGGATTAGCGGCCTTTGTCACGCCTGCCATCTGACTGGAACACGCGGCAGCCTTATCTGCAAGCACTGTACTTGGGGTGGCCACGGCCGCGGGGAACGCCATGGTCCTTCTCCCTGTTTTCAGAGCTGGGGACAACTCTTGCCACTCTCCGGGCAGCTCTGGGTTGGCCTCCATCCCAGGCCAAGGCAGGCCACATGGCTTTCATTCTAAGAACTCCTGAAGGCCTTGGCTTTGGGGCAACTGGGACCTCTGTTCTATATATATATATTTCTTACTTATTGATTTTTTACAGAGAGGAAGGGAGAAGGATAGAGAGTTAGAAACATCGATGAGAGAGAAACATCGACCAGCTGCCTCTTGCACACCTCCTGCTGGGGATATGCCCACAACCAAGGTACATGCCCTTGACTGGAATCGAACCTGGGACCTTTCGGTCCGCAGGCCAATGCTCTATCCACTGAGCCAAACGGGTTTCGGCGGGACCTCTGTTCTTGTCCTGGGGTGTGGTTTGTGTGTCGAGGTGCGTAAAGGGGGGGAGGGCGTTTCACCTCCGAATCTTTCCCTCCGGATTCCCGTTCACGTTTGCTCATTCACTGAACAAGAATGCGCCGAGCGCCGCTCTGTTCTGGGCTCGGGGCGGAGGCTGCGGGGAGGGCTGTGGGTGGCTCCTTCACGGGGGAGGCTGTGGTCCGGCTCACACAGGCCCACGTCGCCCCACCGCCTCTCCGTGTCATAACCCGATGGGAAGGGACACAATCCTTGCAGTGTCACACAGGGGTGAAGAGGTGAGTGGCCTCACCAAGGTCACTGGCTGGTCACCCAGTCTCCTGCCCTCCGCCCAGGATTTCAGTTCGTGTCACGCCTTTGCTCCAGGTGACCCTTGAGAAAGTGCCTTCTTTGCTGTTCTCTCCCCGTCCTTTAACGGGCTCACAGCGACCACACAGCCACGTCTTCCATCGCCGCCTTGGTCCGGGCACCAGCCTGTCTTCCCCCACCCGCCCCCGATCCACAGCACACAAAGGGTTAACCGTCACTGTCAGTTCCTGATTGCCTTTTTTTAATCCGTTGCCTGAAATCCTTGCCTTTTTTTATTGGTAAAATTTACTTTATGGCATACATAAAGAGCGATATTAAAAAATAAATTGTGTTGTAAAAGCATTTGGTAATGTTTATTAATATTGACAAGTCAGGGAGCAGCAAACTCTATTGCTAGGCGGATAATTTGTGGTAATATCAGCTAAGCGTTTGTAGCTTATAATGACTGTAATCTCAGTACGGGGAAAAGTGGGGGAAAGGATAATTTCCGTGATGCCTGGAGAAAATGAAGGTGGCCCGTTCTGCAGCCGAGATCAGAGCCATCCCTTCGTGTCCTTCCTGGAGAAGGAGGCAGGGCTCGGCGCTGGTCCCAGGCAGGGCCTCCTCGGTCGGGCAGCCCTCAGCCCTGGGGAGGGCGACAGCAGCGTCAGCAGCAGCCTCGCGTGTGTGCCTGCGCGTGCTGAGGGCTGGGAGGCAGATGTAGATTCACAGGGTTGGGAAGAATGTATAATTGGCCTAGCCTTGAGTCACGGACTTGATATTCCAAGAAAGCACAGAAGGAGAATGGCACTGGGCATAACGAGCGTCACGGACTCTTTGGCCTCCCTCTCGCCATTTGAATGAAGGGTAGATAGACATTGAAGGTATCTTTTGAAAGGAAGGGCCCGGGGAGAAAGAGTAAGCCAGAGATCAAACCTGCAACCCAGATACATGCCCTTGACCGGGATTCGAACCCAGCTCCCTTTTGGTGCTCGGGCCAGTACTCTAAACACTGAGCAAAACTGGCCAGGACAACGACAGGCTTATTCAAAAGAAGGGTCATCTAGACTTGGGTTTGGATCTGGTTCACAGAATGTCCTGTCCCGTCCGTGTCTGTGCTGAGTTAGTTTCCCTAGAAGCACTGTGAGGTCACGCAGATGGCCCGGGACCAGAAAGCAGAAGCCCCAGGCCCCGGTGACTTCTGCACGTGGGGCCCTCAGACCAGGGAGCTGGATGCTGGTCCAGTGGATGGAGTCCGTTAAACGGAAACAAGGAAAACGTCACCTTATCGAAGCCCTCACTCTTTTATTTTCCCTTCATTGAAAGGTGGGTGGTCCAGCAGCGGGTTCCCTCCCACTGCTTTGCCCAGGGACAACTCCTGCCTCTCCGTGCTGGGCTGCCCGTGGGACTCCCACAGCCTCAGCTCCTGGGAGGAGATTGGGAGGGCAGCCCTTGGATTACTGGAACCGAATTTCCTCCCTAAACGTCCCCTGCCCATTGGTCTGCTCTACTAGTAAGTGTCTCTGGGCAGAGGGACTTGGGGGGAAATGGAACATTGGAGGCACTGGGCCTTGAACCGCTCTTTCAGGCGCGAGGTGCTGCTGTTCGTTCTCCTAGCATTGCCCCCTGGTCCTGGCTGTGGAGACAGAGATGGGCGAGACCCTTCCGCACCCCTTAGGGAGCAGCTGTGCCTGGAGGCCGAGGGGTGACGATGGGTCTCTCCTTGCTGCCACTCACTGAGCTGCTGCTCCAGGCGGCCTGGGAGGTCTGGAGCTCAGGCTTTAGGTAGTGATGACAGAGCCATCGCCTTCCCTGCATGGACCTCGGGAGCCACCGGTCGGGCCCAGCACTGAGCGAGGCTGCTCAGGAAGCTCTTGGACGTGGAATGTTGTCAGGATGAGAGGAGGGTGCCCAGACACCCCCTTAGAGAGAGGCACCTCTTGAGCAGAACTGAACTAGGCCTCTGGAGAAAAGGAATAAGCACCATTATACCGGCTGAACATCAGCATTATATCCTGCCACTGTATCATTCGCAGGTTAGAGCAGATGAAATCTCTGTACATTTTCAGGCTCACGGTAGTACGCAGTGGTTTGGGGGAGCGTGGACTTGCTACCCTGGTGAGAATTGCGTGGTTGAGAATCTGTGAGAAGGAAACGAACCTTTCTCTCTAGTTACTTGTTAAAAGGTTCAGACTTGCTTGCTTAGACTTCATTTCTCATAAAGATGCAGTTGATTCATTTTTTCTTTGTCCTTCTGGATAGAAGTGAAAATCTGTTGAATTCAAGGTGAGCTTACCCAATGGCCATGTGTGGCCTGGGAAGGGGAAGAGCTAGGGGTGGGGAGAACTTCAGTCTGCTCCCCAAAATTGGATGGAGAGGATCCGAGCGTACGGGGGAGAATGATCCTGCCCTGAGTACGGAGTGCAGTGCGTGGGCCCCCTGGAGCGGGGCTGCTTTCAGTATGGTGGTCAGCAGTGTCGCTGCTGCTGTTTGGTTTGGTTTTGTTACTCCTCACCTAGGGTATTTTCCCCATTGATATTTAGAGACAGAAGGGAGGAGAAAAAGAGGAGAGAGATTGTGTGTGCATGACAGAGAAGTAAAGAAACGTGGGTGTGAGAGAGAGACATGGACTGGTTGCCTCCTGCACACACTCCAACTGGGGCCGAGGATTGAACCTGCAACCCAGGAACGTGCCCCTGAGCAGGAACCCAAGACCCTTCCATGCACAGGCCAGTGCTTTAACCACTGGGAACACTGGCCAAGGCAATGCTGCTTCCTAGAAGAGTGTGAAAACCAAGCAGTATTCAGAAAGATGTCCCCTCCCCGATGACTTCCAGTGGCCAGGAGCAGTTGGACTTTGTGAGAAGACAGGACCAGACTGGGAAAATAGGAGTGTCCGTGGGAAGGAGAAAAGGGGTGACAGCATTTCCGTTTTAATCAAAATGCTTCTCCGTTGCTGATGCGGTCATGGCAGTGAAGGCTGTGGTCTAAAGTGACAGACTGTGAGCTCATACAAACGTGTCCTGTGCTTCAAAGCTGGTTGGCATGCTGGTCCCACGTTGGCCATTCTGCAGCCTGTGCCGTGGAGTCTGTCGGTCGCCAGTCCCGTGAATGAACCCAGGTTCTTTTCCTCTGAATTAGGAGAAGGCTCCACCTCCTCACAGTCTTCCCTTGTGTCTGAACAGCAGTGAAAGCTCTGAGCAGCCAGAGCTGTGCTCCGTGGAGCAACCAGGCCTGGGAGGTGGCCCTTTCTCTCTGCTGGACTCTGTGCTTGGCCCTGGTCCCTCTGCCGCGGGCAGGACCTTTGTTCTTACGCTCCTGTGGGGTCACATGGGCGCCGCTGGTGAGCCGTGTGGGGCACTGAGTTAGTGGGTCAGGTGCTGGCCGGTGTCCTTACCCCAAGGGTTGGACAGGATAGGACACCTGAGTCTCTGAAGGCTGGCGAGGGGGTAGCACCAGAAGAGGGGCTGGTGATGAGTTCTGGAAGAGATTTTCACCGACAGGTAGGCCACAAGTGAGGAAAGGAGGTCATGCGTTAGGATGTTGTTAAGTGAACAGGTTTCTGAGATGGGGAGTCGGTTTTAGCTTGGGCTCTTCTGTTCTGACCGATGGGCATCATGGGACATCACCCACGTAGAGGCATGGCTCTGAGAGAATAAACAGTGGCGGGGAGGATAGGAACAAGGATGTGGATAAGACTTTTGATTAATAAAATTTTGGCTCCAGGCGGGACCAGAGCCTTAGGTATCACCCACATCACTTTACAGGTGACAACACTGCAGAGATTGCCGTAGCAGGACTTGTCCCAGGTCAGAGAGCACGTTAATGGCCGGGTCGGGGTGAGGAGCCAGGTCTTGGGGCTGCTCGCGGGGCAGTGGAGGGCTGGAGCACGACACCTCTCGCACCACTCAGTGCAGGCGGCCAAGAAAGCCAGTGCCACCGGTTGCCCATCAGATACTCTCATCCAGAAAAAAGGCAGGCAGGTTACCCAGAAAGTGCTCATCTTGGTGAGGAACTTGGTGTGAGAAGGAAGTGGGAGTGCAAGGGCCGGTGGAGGGCATTGACCCCGGTAATGGCTGCTGAAGCCGAAGACCAGTCCTCCGGAGTCCTTTTCGGAAGATAAAGCCCAATGGTGCTTAACCTCCCCATTCCTCCGGACAGCCACGTCCTGAGACGTGGGCACCCCTGGGCGCTAGGAGATCACTAGTGAAGGGAAGGGCGAACATAATAAGACTGAAACTCATACTCTGCCAGCTACCGCCCTAACCATGAACATGGGCAAGAGGTTCACTTGCTGAACCACGTGTGAATAGAGCGTTGGCCACTCCCTGGACCGCCTGTTAGAGAAGCACATATCTGTCATGCCTGCAGGCAACAGGACACTCAGTCATCTTGCATGCATGTACACACTTGTTGCCCAGAGCTGTACAGTGGTCTCCCCTTGTTCTCAGTTTTGGGGACCCACAGTCAACATGGTTCTAAAATACTAAGTTTTTCCAGCCATTGACACTGTCTGCTCCTGACATCCAGCCATTCGCATCGTTATGGCTGAGTGCTCCAGGATTACCTGAAGCAGGTGACCCTCCTTCTGACGTATGTTCAGAAGGCCAACAGCAGTCTAACACTGTGTCACAATGTAGGTTTCACTTAATCTTACCACATAGGGATTTATCACCTCTCACCATCAGAAGAATGGTGAGTAGAGTATAGGGAGATATTTGGAAAGTGAGACCACATTTTCACAACTTTTATTATACCCTATTTCCCCCAAAATAAGACAGTGTCTTATATTAATTTTTGCTCCCAAAGATGCGCTAGGTCTTATTTTCAGGGGATGTCTTATTTTTCCATGAAGAAGAATACGGTACACATTTATTGTTAAATGAAAATAAAGGAAATTTATTACCTGTATACAGTACAGTAGTTGTCAACACAAACCAGACAAACTGTGAATCAAGAATTTACAGTATCAAGAATTTACTCATTTATTCAATGACAATCATATCATCATCTTCTGGAACATCATCATAACAATCCGATTCCTGAATTTCCTGGTGAATTTCTTGTGACTCCATTTCTTTTAGAATCAGTGGACCAAATCTCTCATGTTTAGCCTAGGGGGGTGCCTTATTTTCGGGGGGATGCCTTATATTTCACTCAGAAGGAAACCTGTAAGTAGGTCTTATTTTTGGAGGATGTCTTATTTTCAGGGAAACATGGTAGTACTAGTGGCCCAGTGCAGGAAATTCATGCACATTAAAAGGGAATTAATTAGAGGGAGTATTTTAATATTACTATTTACCCTTTTTCTATAATAGAAGTGTCAGAGCTGAAAGAAAATTAGTAAAATCTATATGAAAATTGCCCTCCTGTCAGAGTCTGGGGTGCACCATGGGACCTAGAGTCAAGGCCCCGCCCACCACCCTCATGCACTTTGGAAATGCAGGAGACCCAGATCTGGCTGGCCCCTCTCCCATTGGGTGAGAACCAAACCCAGCCGGCTCCACCACCATCAAGTCCCTCAGGCCCTGGGGCCTGGTACTGGGTGGAGGTGCAGTCTCAGGTCCCCCATCAAGCCCCACCTGGGGCCCTGGCACAGCCTGAGGTCCCCTGTCAAGCCCTGCTAGGTTTGGGGGTCATGGTCTGAGGTCCCCCAGCCCAGCCCTGGGGTGGGGGAGGGTGCATGGCCTGAGGTCCCCTGTCAAGCCTCACGGGGATGGGGGGCGTGGCCTGAGGTCCCCCTCCCCACCCAGGCGCCATGCAGCTTCAGGTCCCTGCTGTTTGGTCCTGACATTACGGCATCCCAGCTAATTTGCATATTCCTCTATTATATAGATAGATGTTTTTGTAATTGTTCTATTTTACTAATAGTTGTTAATCACTTATTTTGCCTCATTCACAAAATAAGCTTTGTTCTAGGGCGGTACGTATAGAGAACAGACATAGTGTATACAGGGTTCGGTGCTATGGGTTTCAGCATCCCTGAAACGTACCCCTCATGGATAAGGGGGCTAGGCTACCGTGTTCCAAACATACTTTGCCCAGAACGCCGCTAAGACCTGTCCCTGTGCCCAGCGTTGTGAAATGCACTTTCAGCATCAAGAATGTTCAGTTAAAATGTTCTGTACTGTTACTATTTCTCAATGGGGTTGGATCATCACGGCCCGGAGGAAGATAACATGGGGGTGGGGTGGGGTACACTGCACTATCATGGACAAGGGTGTGTGTGTGTGTGTGTGTGTGTGTGCGATTGAGAAATCAGTTGTTGTCTTTGGCAAGGAGTAAAGGGAAAGCCAGCAACAGCGCCGTGATTGAGAAAGAGGCCTGCTTGGGACTGGGCGTGCCTGCGGTGGGAGCGTGCTCCCTGGACACCGGGTGCCTCCGGCGGGACTGCGCCGAGGAGGCTCACCTGGCCCCAGGTTCTCACGCTGCCGGCGCTCACTGTGGGGTTGGGAAGGCGGTGGCAGAGGGTGGCTTAGTGGAGGTGCCATGATCTGGGCCGTAGGGCCCAGACAGTGCGATGCTGGCTCGAGTGTGTAACTCGAGTTTGTCTATGTCAGTACCAGCAGCTCTCTCTGCAGCCTTTCACTGCGGCCTTAACACATCCCCGTCCTGATTGCAATAGTGTGTTGTCTCTAAGAGGCCTGAATGCCTGCTGCCGCCCCACCAACCTGGCTCCTGCCCCCGGCTGCCTCTGCCCACCCTGTTCCTCGGGGCCAGGCCCCTGGGCAGGTGGAGGGCAGCGGTGGGTCGAGGTGGGTCCTGGCAGAGGCAGGGAAAGGCCTGAGGAGTGTGGGTGGGAGGAAAGTCCGTGTTCCGGGCCAGATAGCCCACATGCCAGCCAGCCGCTCAGAGCCCAGCCGTGTGCGCCCGGACCCTCCCCAGTGCTCAGCTCCCACTCGCCCACCTGCTTCCCTGCGTCGTGGTGGCTCCATTGCTGGCTCCGGAGGGGGCCGTGGGGCCGGTGGGAAAGGCCCTGGGTCCGGGGTTAGGGGCCGGGCACCGTGTCAGCTGGTCCCGCGGTCACTTGTTGACAGGGCCTCTGTCTCCGGGGGGATCCCATGTGCCAAGCCACCTCTCAGAACTGCAGCGATGGTACGAGATAACGTGTAAGACAGTCCTTCCGAAAACCAAAAACAACCACAGCCACCTTTCATTCAAAGACTGTTCCCGGTTTCTCGAAGCCTCTCTTTCTGTCAGGGCCCACCCTGCAGCAAGACCAGCGGGAAGACCTAAAGCGGGGCTTAGGGGAAGGGATGCATGTTGGGGAGCCGCTGTGGTTCGGAGAACATCTGGAGGCCCGGAGAGAGAAGCACCTCGTGTGCATGCAGCTCACTACGGGGCGCGCTCACTGCCTGCGGCACTGGAGCGAGGCAGGTGCAGGCCTGGCCCTCCTGGTCCAGGGCTCTGGCCAAGGCGCAGTCTGTCTGACTGTCCTGGGCTCTTTCCCTCCACCCTCTGAAGGTGGATCTGATTTAGGGTTTTTGTTTTTTGTTTTTTGTTTTTTGTTTTGTTTTTGTGTGTGTGTGTGTGTGTGTGTGTGTGTGTGTGTATGTGCCAGGGAGTGAGCAGTAGGAGGGGTCCTGTTCTCCTCCCCACTTTCTGGTCCAGACCAGGAACAGGTGCCTCCTTGCAGGGGTCCGTAGGGAAAAGGGGCGCTTTAGACCACCTGACCCCATCAGTGCCCAGCTCCGGCTCCCACTCCCGCACCCCCTCCCTCCTGCCACCTGCCCGAGGGAGGGCCTCCGGTCCAGGTCCAGCCAGAGCAGCGGCAACCTGTCTTCTCCTCTCCCCACAGGAAGCTGCACAGCGGGATGAAGACGTACGGGTGCGAGCTCTGCGGAAAGCGGTTCCTGGACAGTCTGCGGCTGAGGATGCACTTGCTGGCTCACTCAGGTAGGCACGGACGCCTTGACCGCCTCTCCCTGCACCGCCAGCCCCCTCCTGCCCTCTCCCCTCCGCTCAGGGTGTGGGCGTCCTGCCAGGCCTCGCTCCGCCTCGTCCCGTGGGCGCCCCCTCAGGTTCACGGGGCAGAGAGTCCGTCCTGCTGTGGTTCTCCGCCTCCCCACGCAGAGTGCGGCCTCATTAGCAAAGCCGCTGTGGAATTAGGTTCCCGCTCTCTAATGAATCTGACTATTGGGTTCACATTATACAGGAGCCTTTAATTAAATAGATATAGAAAGGTTGGAACACAAAGCTAGTTACGCCGTGCTGTGTTTTGCAAGTTAATTTTACCCAGTTCCAGTGGGGTCGCCTCGGCGGCGGTCGGCATTTTTTCTGTGTTTGGGCAGCGCCGCTCTGCCCCATGCGGTTTAAACGGGGGAGAAGCCCTGACTCAGGGGGGGCTGGGTGTTCACGGTGGGAGGAAGGTGCTGCTGGAGGCCCAGGGTCACTGCTTCAGTTGCAGAGCCCTGCCCCACCCCACCCCACCCCACCCGGCCCCCTGCCCGGCCTGTGCATGCTTCCTTCTTGTTCCCTGCCTTCAGCTTCGCCGGCACATTTTGGGGGAGAGGAAAGGGCTACCTTCTCAGTTGGTCTTGCTCTTCGCTCCTAACAGCTGTCAGCGTCTGCTGGTCCTTCCCCAGATTGCTTCGGCGGCTGGGCCGCAGGCGGCTTAGCCTCCGTGAAATGAGCCTGGGCTTTGGGTTGGGCAGATGAAGGTTCCATCTTGTCTATGATGTGTGCGAATTGTGGGGCCTTGGGCAGGTCTGCCTTCTGAACCCCAGGGTCCGCATCTGTAAATGCAGGTGTTGCTCCCTCGTATACTTCCTCTCAGCACACGGTGGTGGGAGGTGTGTGGAAGGCATCCGTGGCTCGCGTGCCATGGCGCACAGGTGCTGTGTAACGAATGGCGATTGCTTCTGCCTCCACCTTCCTCTTTGCCCAGCGGCGATGGCACCTGGGCGTGTTCCTCACACCGTGCTCCGGAGCTCCTGGTCGGGGGCAGGCTGCAGTCCATCCTTACTCCATCTCCCGCCCGGACAGTTGTGTGGGTGCGCACGGTGGGTGTCAGTGCCTCGGCCCGCTCACTGTCTTGCCTGAAGGGCCCTCACCCCTTCTCGCTTCCTGCTCTTCCCTCTTCCACTTCCAGGGGCCGGGCCACACCCAGGGGGCTGTCGTCTGTCTTGGCATGTCCCCTCCGTCTTTGTATCCCCCCTTCCTCCTTCTGTCCGGCCTTTCCCCCTCAAAGCGTCCTCCTGCCGCTGGCCTGTCCCACGCTGGCCGGCATCCCGCGTCCAGGTGTCGCCGCACTCAGCGTCTGCCCGGCACTCAGGACTCCTTTTGTTGTTTCTGATACTGGCATCGTCTGTCTTCTTGCTTCCCGTCGGCTTTTCATGCTGCTTAGGGTTCAGCGTGGGTTTCCTGAGCTTCTTTGTCCGCAAGGCTGCTCCCCGTCTGGGTCTGCTCTACCTGCAAACCCCTCGCTCCCTCTGCGTGGACTAGCCATCCCCGTCTTCCCAGACCTTCCGGGTCCCTTCTGCACGGCGCCCGTGACCCCTCCCACCGCCAGCGGGACAGTTGTGCCTTCTTCTGGGCGACGTCTTTGTCTGCAGCGTCTTTGGGCACGCTCTTCCTTCTTCGGATGGTGGCCATTTATGGACTTGCCTTGTCTCTTCTCCTTGGGAGTCAGGGTTAGGAATGAGGGCGCCTACTTCCTGACCGTGGGTGGGAGATGTAAGCTCTGTGGGCCTCCCTGTCCTCACCTGTCAGCTGAGGAGTTGCTCGGAGAGGCTGCGGCTCACATCACATGCTTAGCGCTGTGCCTGGCGCGTGCCAGGTGCTCAGCGTAGGTAGCCTGCCCTCCCCTCCGCTTCTCTGACAGACGGTAAGCTGTTCTGTCCCTCAGACCTCTCACCCTTCCCGGGGATGTCTTGAAAATAAAAAGCAACGAGGGCTTAGTGAGGTAAGACCACTTCCCTAAATGGTGAGACAGTGACGGCAGAGACCTGGCGTTGCGGGGGCAGGGCTGGGGGTGCCAGGCCTTCTCTCCCGCAGATCCTGGCGGCCCTCGCTGGGCCTCCCATCCCCTGGCTCCTGCTCTGGTTGCGGGACAGCAGAACCGTGTGATGTGCAGAGGAGATGTGCAAGATGTCCTTGCTGCGCTGTGTTGGAGGCTCCATGCAGGAAGCTGACAGCAAGCATGTCCCCCCGGGGCTGCAGTGCAGACCCATTTTGCAGAAGATGCCCCGGAACTGGGGCTCCAGAACCCTGGGGACCGGTTTTTTAAAGGGGCAGGTCGTGGAGAAGCGAGCCTGGGGCCCGGGTGGGGTCGTGGCGTCCTGGCTTCCTCTGAATGTCATTGCTGTCTCTTGCACAGGCACATTCCTGTTGTTGTCTCCTGCTCAGCAGAGCAGAACAGCATGCCCTCCCTCGCTCCCTCCCTGGCTCTGCGAGCTAGCGGTCCCCACCCCCTCTTGGCTAGCACGGGGGTGTTTGTTATTGTAGTGCTGGCGCTGGGCCAGGCCTGGCTGGGAGCCAGCCTTGTGGGTACAGTGTGTACAGTGAGTGCTGAGCCAAGTTTGTCATCATACACGATTAATTTTTTTTTTTCCCCTAATCGGGAAGGGGTGGGGTGAAGGAGGAGGCAAGGAAAAGAGTTTCTCCCATGCTTGAGACGAGCCCACATTGAGTCTGCGGAGCTGTTATTTGTGAAGGCTGATGGCTCTGGCTTGTTTATCCCTCAGCGTTTCCCCCTTCCTCTGCTCTCCTCTCCTCTCCTCTCCTCCTCTCCTCTCCTCTCCTCTTCATTTCCTTAGCCTCAGAAATCAGTCTGTCAGTGACTAGACTGCTAAATTTACATTCCTAAATCAGTTTTCATTGTGTGGAAATTGACAATTTGTTTAATTAGAAGTTTGCTCTGTAGGAGGCCCTTTTCAGAGACAATTCTTTCTTTCTCTTTCTCTCTCTTCCACTCTCCTCCTTTTTTTCTTGTCTGAGACCCGCGATGGTGGTAGTGAATGTTCCGTTTAATTGAAGCTTTGGTTTCGATTTGAGTGTGTTAACTAGTCAAGTGTTTACAAGATGTACCTGATGATAACAATAAGTTTAAATTAACCAACATTAACCTCACTCATTAACTAACGAGACTGATCTGGCGAGGCCTCGAATCCGCAGAGACGGTTTGGGGGCTCCGGGAGGGTGCGAGGGCTGGGAGAAAGGCTGGGGCCAGGAGGGTGGCCGCCCCATGCTTTGCGGAGCTGGTCCTCCTGCCGCATGAACCTTGGGGACAGGACGGTGGCCGTGAGCAGGGAGGAGCCCAGCCCCTCGGGGTCCCAGGCTCACCCTGCACTCCCCATCCTCAAACGCGGCGGCCCCATGGGGCTGCGGGCGCGGTAGGGGCGGATGCTGTCTCTTTGGCGCGCCTTGTTCTCACTGGAGAGGCGGTTCCTAGTTCTGGGGTGTCCGTGCGAAGCCACAGCCTCAGGCGGTGACTCCAGTTGGTGCTGCGATTCGCTGTGTATGGTTTCCTATTGGGTAATATCTCCCACAGCTTGGCTTACCGTGCTGGTGGATTACAAGTGAGCACACCCAGAACTGCTGGCCCCTATTTTTGACTTGGCTGTGTACTATTTAGAGGTTTGCATGTTTCTGTGGGCTGCTCGTATTCTGGGAGTGCCCTTCACGTTTGGAGCCAGCGGACATTTACTTAGCAAATGTACTTGACCCTGGAGAAGCCGCAGCTCCCCTGCCCTCAGGGAACTTCTGTCCAATTGGAGGGATGTTTGGCTGTGAGTGGGGGAAGGAGGTGGCGTGTGCAAAGCACCCAGAAAGAGTTCTGGGAGGCATTCAGAGGCAGAGGGACCTAGGGTAGTGGCACTTAATGGATGGTGAGAAGGGGACCCTGAAAGGAGCCGGTAGGGGAAGGCCAGCTCGCCCAGAGTGGTAGCATGTAGTTCGAGTGTAGGCTGTGCGCTGAGGGTGGGAGAAGGAAGAGATAGGGCAAGGTTGTGGAGGGCCTTGAGTAGCCAAACGACATGCATTTTACCTGCATCCCTGGAAAGCCACTGGAAGACTGAAGGGGACTCCCTTCCGGAATAGAAAGGCCTGCGGGCTTTTTGGTGTAGACTAGGCAGGAGGATAGGGTTATAAGAGCCCATGGAGAAATGGCATGCCTGGCAGGCTATCTGGGGGCATGGCTGGAGTAGAGAGAGGCTGGTGCCTCTTGCCCCCGTGAGGGGCACACACCTGCCTGAGAGCCCAGTGCCCTCAGGGCCTGTTCCCTGTGCCCACTCCTGTAATCAGCCATTGAGAAATCTCCCCCTTCCCATATTCAGCACCGCCGGGAGAGAATAATGTGGAGTTGGGTGATGATTGTCTGATGCCAGCTGCAGTGTGGGGTGGCCAGGGCACTTCACCTGGGGCCTGGTGCATCCATCTGGCAGGAAGGGGCAGGAGGGCTTGGGGCCAAAAACCAGATTGCTTCCCCCTGTTCTGATTGGAAGGAAAATTACAAAATGTTAAAGGTGTGTGGGTTGTACTTGTTCCCTTTTTTCTTGTTTTTGGAACACGTTGGGGTCCAGGGTTCTTCTTCCCAAAGTCAAGGAAGGTGGGGGGGGGGGGGCGGAGCAGAATAGCTGGAGGAGTCCCTGGGACCGCACCGGGGAGGAAAGGAACTGGGGGAAGCCCCTGAGGGTGCACAGGAGGCTCTCAGGACCTGCGGCTTCCTTCTCTCATTCCCCTCTCTTCTCCCAGACAGTGTCTCCTGAGAGCGAGAGGCTGGGGGCTGCCCAGGCAGCCCGAGCCCACGAGTCGCTTCGTGCCCTCTGTCCAGTGAATGTCACTGCTCCCTTCCGGTTAGCTTTCCTCTCCGGGCAGAGCCAGGAGGGAGCAGGAGGAACCTTCCGCAGGCCCTTTCGCTCCCCGCAGGCCTTCAGGGGGCTGGGCATGGCGGAGAAGGCCAGTGTGCGGTGCCACGCGTGGCTCAGAGCCCCACCGCCTCCCCTTTGTTCCGGGTGGCTGCCAGGTGTGGCGAGGGGACACGGGCGAGGAGAAGCCACTCTCCTGGGCTCGCAGGGAGCGCGCTCTCCCTCTCCCCTCCCTGCTGTGGCTTTGGCCGGCTTCCCGAACTTTTTCCCAGAGCGGTGTCGTCACTGGCCTGCCGGCAGGTCTGGATGTTCTGCCAGCATTCCAGAGAGTTTATGATCGCTTGCAGATGTGCCTCCAAGAACACACTGTACCCAGAGCAGAAATTAATGCAGGCTTGACTGCTGTCCAAGCCCATCCGCGGGAGAGGAGAAGGAAAACAAAAACTGTTTAATGCTGTTTATAAATTATACACCGGCTGATGAAAAATACATTCTTCCCCCTTCCCCCCGCCTGCCCACCGCCCCCACCCCTCCCTCCGTGCTCTCTGCCTCCAGAACCTAAATGGAGACCAGGAGGCCGCGGTTTTGCTTTTTTCGCTCCTGTTCTGGCTCGGATCCGGGCCCCTGCTGCTGGTGCACCGCCAGGGTAGTTTTCCCCTTTACCTGATGAAACACACTGCTTTCCCCAGCCCAGATGGGCTGGTTCTGGGGTTATCTGGTTTTTGTTTTTTGTTTTTTTAATATTTCTTTCTTGGCTAGGGGTTTTGTTTACAGCAAGGGACAGGTTCTGTGCTGGTGCTGTGGGCTGTGCTGCCCATCCAGGCTAGAAGGCGCCCCTCCCCCGCCTCTCTGCTGGAGGTGTGCCCCCCCCCCCCCCCGCCCCCCAAGATTCCACTCCTGTCAGGCCAGCTGAGCAGAGAAAGTCTGGAGAGTTCACGGCAGGTCATTGTATTAAACAGTGTTTCCCTCACTTCCCTCCTACCCCGTCACATACAACCCCTGTGTGAAGAGGGGGTTCACATAGCTCCCTCCCCCCCACTCCCAAATACATGCCTCCCCCTCCATCTGGTGCCCTAGCAGGGGTTTGGGAAGCTCGTTGCCTCGGCCCCTCTGGACCCCAGCCTTTCCCCCTACACTCAAGTCCCCCGTCCCCATTTATTCTATAAATCCGTTTCCACATTATGTCTATCCATTTGCATGGGCTCTTGTGTTTTTTAATACCGCTAATGTTTATCATTTGCCCAACAGGCTCGACAGATTTTGCTTCCTGTAGAGCATCGAGGCTTTAGAGCCCCCTCGTTGCTAAGTAGCAGTCTCCCTGTACTGTAATGGGCTGATTTCGTATTCCGTTCAGCGCTGGATCTTATTTTTGTATGCAAGACAAAGTGTTTTGATGGAGGACGATTGCGGCAGTGTCTGGAGGCTGTTTGGAGTTTTATGGGCTGTACAGTACACTGTGTGCTCTCTGAACAGAACACAGGCCGTTGGATTTTGGATTGGATTTGTCATTCCCCCTCGGAGAGGAGCCGGTCTCTCTGATAGAACATTGCTTTGAGGGTGGAGGGAAGAAGGTGGAAATTATGTAATAACCTTCCCTTTTCTCTGTCTCCCTGTCTCCCTCTCTCTCTCTCTGTTTCTCGGTGTGTCTCCCTCTGTGTGTGTGTGCGCCTCTCTCCTGTGATTCTTCTATCTTCGCCCCCTGTCATTCCACCGTATGATTGTGTGGAGCTGGATGATGACACTGTTATCAGGAAATGATTGGCTCTAGAGAAATAGGCTCCGTGTAGCTGCTGCTTCTCCTCCTCTCTCTCCCTTCCTCAGCCCTGGTCCCCCATACTCCCCCGGTCTGGCCGCTCTGCTGCCCTTGTGCTTTCTGAGGCTCTAGGTGGGGATGTTTGTGGGGGACCCGCCCAAAGGCAGTGCCTTTCACCTTCCTTTTGCTTCCCAGACATGTATGCCTCTGCTGGCCATCCTCTCCTCTCCCCAGCCCGCGTGCACTGGGCCCCGGTGTGCAGGGCTGTGTCCCAGAGACCAGACCCAGCCACCCACGGGCCACCACCGGCGGGCTGTCGTCCTTATACCCTCTGGGCTCTGTGGTGGGCTCTCTGTGATGGCAGGGGCTCATTTTCAGCTTTGCCCTTCTCTCTTGTCACCTACGCCGGCTCTTCGACCCTGTCCTTCACCCCATCTGGTGAACCTCGGCCTTTTCTTACGCCCCGTCCTGCTCAGGCCTTCATGCATCTTAGTCTCCACTGTCATGGTCGGTCTTCTCCCCTCTACCCCTCTCAAACTCCTCTCGTGGAAGCTGGGTGGGGATTGAGACAGGAAATGAAATGTCAAAAGGCCCGGGGGGTGATGGTGGGGGTGGCACTGTTGAGCAAACACCCCGAGAGCTCCCAGCACCTGCGGCCTGGGTGCTCTGTCCCCTGCCTCTCGGGGACCAGAGCGGGGCTCCCTGGCTTGGCTCTAGGTCCCTAGTGAAGCTGAGCTGAGTGTGGTCATGTGGATGAGCAGGATTCAGGCCTGCAAGGTCCTACCGGCCTTTGCTACTAAACAGCACGTCTCGTGGTGCTTGTTCGAGGAGGTCTATGCTGAGCAGAGTGCTGGCACCGCGTGCTTTCTTCACCTTGACGTGCCATGCCTGGCACAGAGCCTGGCACACGGAGGCTCTTCAGTACGTTTTTGTTGACTAAGTGAGCGGCACCCTTTACTGAAGTGTTTGTGCTCTGGGCACACCATGCTGTGGTTGGCTCAGAGACTTACACAATTCCGGGTGCCCTCTCTCCAAAAAGAAAATGGCTATCCAATGTCAGAGCGCCTCCCAGGTAGGGGGCTGGTGTCAGGGCGGGGCCTGCAACCCCAACTGGGCTACCTTCAGGGAGAGCAGGCCTTTGGGAGACACTGAGGAGCCGTCCCACAGGCCCCACAGCTGGAGCAGCTGAGTGGGGAGTCAAGGATAAGGGTGTGGTGGGGGCACCTGCTCAGTGCAGGGCCCTCAGAGTGTGGGGCAGGCCCGGTCCCAGGCCTCAGGCCTGCTTTCTCCTGGGGCCAGGACAAGCCACCCGCTGTGCGAGACTCCCAGTGGGCCCAGAAGCCTGTGTCTTACACACTCTTCTCTGCAAAGCTGGCTGTTATGGGGTAGACCCGAGGCCCCGTCTGCCTCAGAGCCACCGGCTGGTAGAGACACATGGCAGCATCTGGGCCTCCACACTGGCCTTAGTGACGCTCCATAGGCCGACTCAATGTCCACCCCTCTCCTAGGTGCTCCCCTGGTCTGGGTCTGGGGGCAGCCGAGTTGTGTCTGATGGGAGCAGAGCACTGGTCTCCTGGTGCCTGTGTGCGGGCACGCATGCGTGTGTGCGCGCATGTGTGCGCGCACGTGGTTGCATGCGCGTGTCTTGAAGAGGAGCCTGCGAGTGAGGAGTCCTGGAGGTGGTGGGAAGTGTGTGTGGACTCCTAAGGGTCTGCTCATCTGTCAGTGAGTCAGCGGAGGAAGCAGGATCGGATACTTCTTTGGGAAGGACGCTACTTCCTCCCTGCAGGTGCGGAAAAGCTGAGATTTATGTTCCTAGAACCAGGGGCGGCCGTGTGAGTGCATGTTGGTGTATGCACGCATGAGAAAAAGAGATTGTGAAGACGTGTTTACATGAAGCACTCAGAATTGTTCTTTGGCAGTAATGGCCCCGCACAGACCATTACCTTGCAGATTTAAAACTAAATGAGCTCATCATATCTAGCGACTTCCACCGACATTCATGCTTGATTGCAAAGCCCACGTTACCTTTGGATTTCAACTTCATTGTTATTAATTCTCAGATATTGGAGGTGCAGTTCCCCTTATTGCATCCGACCATGAGCATGTTGGTTTTTGTGTGATGGACGGGGATGTTTCCAACAGGACCCCACAGAAGAACCTCTTCATTTAAAAACAGCCCCGTGCCGAAACCGGTTTGGCTCAGTGGATAGAGCGTCAGCCTGCGGACTGAAGGGTCCCGGGTTCAATTCCGGTCAAGGGAACATACCTTGGTTGCGGGCACATCCCCAGTGGTGCGAGTGCAGGAGGCAGCTGATCGATGATTCTCTCTCAATCATCGATGTTTCTAACTCTCTATCCTTCTCTCTCTCTTCCTCTCTGTAAAAAAAAAAATCAATAAAATATATTAAAAATAAAATTTAAAAAAGCCCCGTGACCTCTAGGGTTGTGCCTGGAGTTCCCAGGGAGTCCAGTGCGAGGAGGTGGACACAGGTTGACTCTGGAGGGGGCTGAAGTTTTGCATTTTTTAATTCAGTGATTTGAGTTTCCCATGAATGATCCCGTGTTCCGTGCAATACTCTGCGTTTTCATAGCTGTCTCTCCCACTTCGGGTTAAGGAAGGGAGGGAAGAAATAGCAGCAGCAGCATTCTGTGGGCAAAGGAAGAAAACAAGAGAATGGGGCAGAGAACAGGCTAAATTTAAAATTGTAATTGGCTGACTTCCACTGGCTTGCGGGTGTTTTAATGACTCATAATAACTTCATTTAAAACCAGCTGAGCAGAAAATAGATTGGAGAGGAGCCTCGGGCCATTATGGATTTGTTTTTTTTTTTTTTGACAAGCTCGGTTTTCAGCAGCCAGGAAGGCTCTCGCTCGCTCCGAGAGGCTTGGCTGTGCCCGCTCTCCCTCTCTCTGGGGTTGGTGGTCTGCCCGGGAGAGGGAGAGGTTGTATAGAAACGAGGGCGGCTTCTTTTTCACCCCACCCCCTTTTCCGAACCGAATATAAATAGATGCCTTGAGGTATTATTTTAGCATCAGTACGAATTTTTGTTTTTACTTTTGATGTGGTAAATGGAACATAAATAAAATTGTTTTTGAAATTACTGAATTAATTAGCTGGTAAAGCAACTACGATGCATACCATACATTATCTTTGCTTGTTGCCCTCATTCATTTTTCGGGGCGTTTCCCATTTTCCCCAGAGTCCTCCTCCTCTGCCCACCAGCCTGGCTTCCTCCCAGTGTGGACCGGACCCTTCGAATGCCGGCCTCTTTTATCCGGCCAGATCGGTAGAGTTGGACAGAATTGGTTCTGCCAGCTACCCCGTCAGCTGGAGGAAGTACGAATTCGGGGAACTGCCAGGAAAGGTGCCTCTAGTCAGTCTAAGTAGATCCCGCCCGATTCCTATGCCAGCCTGAGAGGGCTCCTTTTTCTCTTCTCTTTTTAAAAGCAGCCGGCTCACCACAGATGCGTCTGTCTGGGCAGAAAAAGAGGCCGCCCCCAGCTGATGGCTCATAGCCATTTATCTACCTGCTCCTACGGCACCTGTCACCTCCTGTGTGTCATGGCTGTTTATCTGCTTGTCCTTTTTCGCCTACTAGGTCTAAGCAGGACACGTGACTTACTCCCCCCTCCCCCATAAGAGAATAACCTGCAAGGTGGTTATAACTCAGTTGTTTTTTTTTAATAAACCACTGGCTGAGTGGGTGAGTGTGTGGATAGGCGCCGGGTAGGGATGGCCCTGATGCGCTCCCCTGCTTCCTTCCAGCCCCGGCGTCAGCTGTCCGCTGAGAAGACCAGAGTCAGAGGCAGGACCTCGCTGGCAGCGTGCTCCGGGGCGTCCCCACAGCCCAGCACGGAGCGGGCTCTCGGGGAATGTCTGCGGAAGGAAGGAATGGCTCGGGTACACAGCAGGGATAGGGGAGGAGGCAGGTGCCCTTACATTTGCTCAGTGCCTCCTGTGTTCCAGGCACGGTGCTTGGCGCTCTGCGTGTCTGAACTAACCTAATCCGACATTGACCTTGGGAGGCAGATATGCCGATTTCATTTTGCAGGTGAGGACACTGGACTTAAGGCATTGAAGCTTCCTTAAGCTCACAGCCAGGGCTCTCTGCCCCCACACTTCTGCTTTCCTGGTATGCCACACTGCTGAACCTGGCTCAGATGCTTGCTCTGCCTAATGTAGAGATAGCTAGTGTCTCAGAGAGTGGGGAGCTGAGGGAGGGAGAACAGAGAAGGTCCTGGGGGGTGAAGGTGGGGCAGCACAGCACCCGGCTGATGCTCAGGGAGGAGCACCTGGGCACCAGGAGCAGGTGCACACGTTCTAGCCGCTCCTGCTCCGCGGAGTCCCAGGTGCTCGCTTACCACTCGCATCGAGGTCCTTGTGCACCCCTCCGCCTTGTAGGGCCGGGGTAGCGGTTCTGCGAGCTCTGCTCGAGGGTCTGTGGGTGAGTGTTTGGCCCGCTCATCCTGGCAAGAGCTTGGCTGTGTCCTTTCCCCACTCCTGCTCCCCACCGTTGCCCCTGAGAGAGGAGGGGCAGGACCAGGCGCTACCCGTGCTCCCTCCTGCCTGGTGACCCCGCTGGGTGCTCTGCTCCGGGGGAAGGGGTGTCTGTGGTGCTGAGTCAAGAAGGAAAGGGAGACAGGGAAGCAGCGATCAGACTGTCAAGCCCAGAGGGAAGGCCGGGGAGGATGGGGGGAAGGGGGAGAGACCAGCCAAAGGACTTGTGTGTACGCATATAAGCCTAAGCCTGACCAGTGGTCACAGACAACCGGGGTGGGGGGTGTGTGGGGGAGGAGGGCAGGGGGAAGCAAGCGTGGGGAGGGGTTTGGGATGAGAATGGGGGGATGAGGACAAATATGTGATACCTTAATCAATAAAGAAATTTTTAAAAAATGAGACAGACTTAAGGGTGCATGCAGGCCTTCGGAAAGTAAATTGTCATTGACAATAAAGAAATAAAATAAAAAGAGGGAAAGGGGCTGCCGTGTCCCAGGAATGTGGGCACGGGGACGACTTGGATTGTCACTGGCTCCCAGGGCTTCCAGAGCCTCTGAGCGGGACATGTCAGAAGGCTCGCGGCCTCCCTGACTGTGGGTGCTGCCCAGTGCCGGTGGACCACTCGGCATGAGGCTGCCGTGTCTGTCCTCCAACAGCCGCCTCTTCCCAGACAAGGATGCTGGCGCCTCCTCTGGGGACCAGTCATCCACCACACGGGGGCCAGAGGGGAAGGCCGGGCAGCAGAGCAGCCTCGGTGACGGTGTGGGTCACTCCATAGCTCTCTGGGGGGAAACTGTCCATGAATGAATTCATCAGTTAGCAGCCATGAACGGAGGGCCAGTGGCAGGCAAATCCAGGCAGGACAGACGGGCTGCGGCCAGCAGGGCCCTCGCCTGCCGGGGGCTGTGGTCAGGATGATCGCGTGATGGGAGCCCCCAGGGAGGGGAGAAACAGGCCAGGCTGGGTGAGCTCCCCATCCTCACAGGGGAAGCAGTGAGTGCAGCAGAGTCACAGGGAAGGGGAACTTCCGGGACGGGTGATAAGAGCTGGGAGCTTCGCGGGATTTGGATGGGCTCTTTCCGGCCAGAGTGCCCAGGTGGAGCTCTGTGGTGGGAATGGGACCTGCTTTCCTGGACATGAGGAAGCAAGAGCTTCCCTGAGCTGGAGTCAGCCGGGCAGGCGTCTGCTCGCTGCTCCTGCTCCTCTGCCCGCGCGGAGCCGAGTCTGAGTCCTTGGAGCTCCAGGAGGTCCAGCCCCCCTTGCCTGCAGGTTCAGAAACTCTGCCTGAGCGTGAGCAGCGGCCCGCAGCTGGCCTTCCCTGTGAGCTGTCCGCACTGCAAACAGTTGTGAAAGTGAGGCTTAACATTGGATGTAGATCCAGAGTATTAGCCTTTCTCATCCATGACTTGATGAGTCCCAAGATATGTCATGAGCGCTCAGGGCTCCCCGATGCCAGGTTGAGGGAAGCGCCTTGGTGAGGCTGAGGCCTGGGTCTCGGCTGTTCTGGAGGGAAATGGAGGGGCAGGCGGGCTGACACTCCCAGGGCCCCGGCCCATGCTCCTGGACCACACGAATGGAGCTCCTGGTCAGCTATCCCCTGGGTCTGTCTGTCATGAAGGACCTGCCCTGTAGGTGAGAAGCCAGGGAGGGGGTGGGTGCTTCTGTAGTTAGGGCTCCCTTCCTGGACTCTCGTTGACTTGACCTGACAAAGACGCATCTTGTAGACTTTTCCCCTATATAACTATATATGCTCTTCCCCCCTCCCCCCCAACACACACACACACACACACACACACTTTTATTGGGATTCTTTCCCTTGCCCGGGAAGAGAAAAAAGAAAGCAAGTCCTTCACTTTCCATTAGGCAGTCGGAATAAGAAGTCTTCTGGGGTAGTTGGATGAAACCTCACAGCTCTTACTATTACAAGCTAATTGAGCACCGCGAGCTCATTGGCGGCTGAGGGAACATTTTGCTGGAGTAATTATGCAAGGCCACCGTCGTTTGCAGTAACAAGGTAACTCCAGGTGCAGAGAGAACTCCCTGAAACTCTGGATTTGCCGGATGGAGTCTTCCTCCGTTGTCTCGTTACTAGGAGCCCAGGACAGAGGCCCAGAGGCCAGGCCTTTCAGGAGGCTGCTGTCCATCCAGGCCTTCCGCCTGAGCTCGCCTGCTCCCTCCGTTAGGGCCCGATGGGCACCACCCAGCCATCGGCACGAGGCCTGCTGGCCTGCGTGTGCGTTGATTGAGATTTGGAATCCCGAGTCAGACGCCCTGGGATATAGGATGGAGGGGGACAGGTGCAGGCTTAGGAAGCCTGGGGACAGCTGACCAGTGTCATCCTGTTTGACCAACACGCTGAGAGCAAGGCTTGACCACAGGTAGCAAGGCCAGGATCACCTGTTCTGTCTCCATTGGGATCTGTCTGTCCTGCGTGGGTGAGGCGTGGGCCTGAAAATGGGACCAGAAAATTCCTGGGGCTCCTTTCTATCCCTGAGAATTCCTTATGGTGACACTCTCTTAAACATGCTATCCTCCCTCCTCCTATCTCCCCCCTCCCCCCCAAGCATATAATCAGGAAATGGGAGCCTGAACCTGCCATGGGGACATAGGGGGGAGGTCCTGGGCTGAGTGGGCTGGGCAAGGGCTTCTCGGTGCCCTCTGGCAGGGGCCCTAGGGACTTGCCAGCCAACGTGTCCTCGGAGTGGCCCTGCCTGGCCTCTGGCCTGCCGCCCTCCGGCATTGAATCATGCCTCTTGAGGACAGCATGTAACCGTGCTTCCAGATATAGCCCCGGGCTCCGGGGGACGAGAGGAGTCATTGTCAGGGAGCACGCCATCTTTCTGCGCAGCCGGGACTCTGCTCTGAAACACGCGGAGAGCTGGTTTGGACCCTTCTATTTTTTAATCGCCTCCACCTCCCACTTTCATCTTCAAACTCTGCCGGGCCATCTCCTACCTCCATCGCACAACTATAAAAGTTTGTCACAGTCAGAGGCTGGCCGCATTGAGGCGGGAACGCGGTGTTTGGTTAAATTGTAAAATTAGCTGGGGAAGTTAATGAGGCGTCCTGCCTCTCTCTGCCTTCCGCAGCACGGGAGCTTATGAAGGTGCTCTGAGCACCGTGCCTGAGACAGGGAAGAGCACGGGAGGGAGCGGCCAGGCCTGAGGAAGAGCTCCGAGCAGGGGAGTCCGCAGGCCTGGGACCCGCTGGGGCCTGCTGCTTAGCTGGAGGGACCTGGGGTGTCACCCCCTCAGAGCTTCTGCTCTCAGCCTCCATCAGCCACTCTGAATCCATAGGAGCTCCCGCCCCAGTCCAAGGACATCTCGAGGCTGCACGCAACTGTTTGGCCACGCGTGCTGCAAATTCCTCTTTTGTCGTGTGTGTAAGGCTGAAGACACAAAGACCAAACTCTCTGCCTCAGAAGGCTTTCCTGAAAAAGACCAAAGAGAACAATCGCAAGGGCAGTTAACGCCTGCTGAGTGCCGACAGGTGCCAGCCGCTGTGCCCCACGGTCTCATTTGATCCCCACCAGACCTCTGTAAGGTCGGTGTTATTGTGTCCATTTGACAGATGAGGAAACTGAGTTTTCTTGGCCCAGATCCCTCCACGAGTAAGACGCAGAGCTGGGCTGCCTGCCTCCAAAGCCCTTGGTCGTCGCCCCGAGGCAGAGTTGCCTCCATCCCTGTGCAGGCAGCCCCTCTCTCCGCAGAGTTCAGGCAGGGCGCACACAGGCAGACACTCACCTGGAATCTTTGGAAGTTCTGCCTCAAAGGTGCATGCCCAAGACCTGCTCACGGCCACTTTCTGCACACACCTGTTCTCAGGCCCTGTGATTACACCGGACAAACCGTCCTGCTCCCGAGCAGCCAGCCAGTGTCATTTCAGTTGTTAGATGTGCTTTAATAACGCTTCTCATGGGCAAGGCTTTTGCTTGAGGCCAGCCAGAAAGGATCAGTTTTTTTGTTTTTTGTTTTTTTGTTTTTGTTTTCCAAGGACAGGATGGTTCATGCGAAGAGTGGGCATTACACGTGACAGGCAGTATTTCTGTTTTGAAAAGTGTGGAGTCCTTAATGCTTCTGAAATTTGAGCCCGAAAATGTCAGTGCTGTAGCTGTAATGTAACACCTCAATTACGGCACAGGGGTAGGAAAGAGAGGCCCTGAGACCTGCAAGGTTCTTTAGATCCGCAGCCCGAGCCACAATTACGGTTTCAGCAACACCAAAGGCGAGCCAATGAGTGTCATTTTTAACCAGTTTGAACATTTTACTACTTCCTAACATCAGAAGCGCCCAGGCTGCAGAGCCTGCTGCTTGTCCTCAATAAAGTGATTAAGCTGAATGGGTGTGGGGAGCATTATTGGGCCGGGAAGGGCTAAAAATAGAAACGCTGTTTTCAGAAAGCCACAGCAGGCCTGGAGCGATGTGATCCGAAGCCTGGAGGTGCCACTGAGGAGGGGAGGGAGGTGGCAGTCCCCTGGGTCTGAGGGAGGTGGGGTGATTGGTCGATGTGACAGCCAGCCAGGTGACGGTTGTCTTTCACAGCTGTCATCAAGAATGGAGTGTCAGTGGGAGCTATGGATGGGTCACTTCTGCCTTAGTTTGAAGAAACCACGGTGTGTGTATTAATGAACTTCAAGTAACTGACAACGCAATAGACTAGGATGGACACCTCAGCCTAAAATTTACATATTCGCCCCAAAGTTACTATAGTTACTTGCTGTTCTTGGGGAGAGGGTCCAATTTGGGCAGCGAGGAAAGGCCAGTTCTAAGGGGCATTTTCAGAGAGAGGCGGGGAAGAGAGGAGACCCTCAGAGCCCGGTGAGCGTCTGTTCTGCAAACCCGTGGCTAGCTAGGAGGCTCCAGGAGCATGGAATAGGAGGACTTTTTGGTTAGCTGAAGGTCAACCAAGAACCTTGTCTGTTTCAGTCGTGTAGTCTGCTGTCATTCATCATTAGGGTCCAGTTTTTCTACTTTCAGTGAATACAGTTGATTTTTTTTTATGATAGATGCTTGCTTAGAAGTCAAAGGAGAATGCTCAGGAGGAGAGCCAGTCAGGGAAGGGTGTTCTTCATTGGGGGTTTGTTGTAAGTCAGTCTTTGTATGTGTGTGAGCAAAAAGAATTTATTGTATTTTGCTTTGGAAGTTAGTTTTATTGAGAAATAATTGACATATGTCACAGTATAAGGTTAAGGCATACAGCAGGGTATGTGTTTGTTTTTATATATATTAACTCGAGAGGAAAAAAGAGAGACAGCAATGATAGTCATTGGTGTAAGAGAGAAACATTGATCCCGTATGCTCCCCATCCAGGAATCGAGCCCACAACATTTCGGTGTATGGGAGGATGCTCCAACCAGCTGAGCCGCCAGCCGGGGCCAGCATGAGGGTTTGATGTACCTATATTGCAAAATGATGATCACAATAGCTTAAGCTAACATCCATCATCTCATATAGGTCTGATATAAAGAGATGGAAGAAGAAAATAAATTTCTTATTGTGCGAGGACTCTCTTAAAACCTGTCCTGTACACCACACAGCACTGTTAACTGTAGGCGTTATGTTGTACATGCCGTCTCCAGTACTATTTTATCATATACCTGGAAATTTGTACCTTTTCACTACCTTCCTCAAATTTCCCCTTCCCTCACCCTCTGCCTCTGGTAACCACAAGTCTAAGCTTTTTCTACGAGATTCCACATAGAAGTGAGGTCATACAGCATTTGTCTTTCTCTTCCTGACTTGCTTCAGACGTCATAATGCCTTCAAGTTCCATCCATGCGTTCGAGAATGATAGGATTTTTCTTTTTTTTATGGTCGAATGGTTATTCCAGTGTGTGTGTATGTGTGTGTGATTGTGTGTGTGTCTGTGATTGTGTGTGTGTCTGTGATTGTGTCTGTGATTGTGTGTGTGTGTGACTGTGTGTGTGACTGTGTCTGTGATTGTGTGTGTGTGACTGTGTGTGTGTGTCTGTCTGTGATTGTGTCTGATTGTGTGTGTGTGTGTGTGTCTGTGATTGTGTCTGATTGTGTGTGTGTGTGACTGTGTGTGTGATTGTGTGTGTGCCTGTGATTGTGTGTGTGTCTGTGATTGTGTCTGTGATTGTGTGTGTGTGATTGTGTGTGTGACTGTGTGTGTGATTGTGTGGGTGTCTGTGATTGTGTCTGTGATTGTGTGTGTGTGTCTGTGTGTGTGTGATTGTGTGTGTGTCTGTGATTGTATCTGTGATTGTGTGTGTGTGAGTGTGTGTGTGTTTGTGTGCATGTGTTATTGTGTGTGACTGTGTGTGTGATTGTGTGTGTGTCTGTGATTGTGTGTGTGATTGTGTGTGTCTGTGTGTGTGAGTGTGTGTGTTTGTGTGTGTGTTTGTGTGTGTGTGATTGTGTGTGTGTGACTGTGTGTGACTGTGAGTGTGATTGTGTGTGTGTCTGTGATTGTGTGTGTGTGGGTGTCTGTGATTGTGTCTGTGATTGTGTGTGTGAGTGTGTGTGTGTGTGTGTGTGTGTGTGAGTTTGTGTCTCTGTGATTGTGTGTGTGAGTGTGTGTGTGAGTGTGAGTGTGTGTGTACCACACTATCACTCACTCACTGGTGGGCACTTAGGCTGTTCCCATCTCTCGGCTGCAGTGAACATGGGAGCACAGTTTCCTTCCAAGTCAGTGCTTTCGGTCCCTTTGGATGTACCATCAAGGGTGGGAGCACTGAGTCAGACAGTAGTTCTATTTTTAATTTTCTGAGGAACCTCCATTCTGTTGTTCTCCATGGGGGCTGCACCAAGCTACAGACCATCAATGGTGCGCAGAGAATTCCCTTTCTCCACATCTTATCATTGTGATGACTGCCATTCTAACTGGCATGAGGTGATACCTCATTTTGTGTGTGTGTGTGTGTGTGTGTGTGTGTGTGTGTTTAATATATTTTATTGATTTTTTTACAGAGGAAGAGAGAGGGACAGAGAGTCAGAAACATCAATGAGAGAGAAACATCAATTAGCTGCCTCCTGCACATCCCCTTCCGGGGATGTGCCCGCAACCAAGGTGCCCTTGACCGGAATCGAACCTGGGACCTTTCAGTCCGCAGGCAGATGCTCTATCCACTGAGCAAAACCGGTTTGGGCACCTCATTCTGGTTTTAATTTGCATTTCCATAATGACTAGTGATGTTGAACATCTTTTCATGTACTTGTGACTTTTCATACCTCTTCTTTGGAAAAATATACACTAAGTCCTTTGCCCATTTTTAAATAGGGAGGGGTTTTGTTTGTTTGTTTGTTTGTTTGTTTTTGCTATTGAATTGTATGAGTTCTTTATGTATTTTAGGTATTAATCCCTTATCAGAGCTATGATGTGCAAATAATTTTTTCATTCTGTAGGTTTCTTTTCACTTTGTTGCTGGTTTCTTTTGCTGTACAGAGGCGTTTTAGTTTGATGTAGTCCCAAGTGTTCGTTTATGATTTTTTTGCTTGTGCTTTAGGTGTCATATCAAAAAAGTATTTCCAAGGCCCATGTCAAGGAGCTTCATTCCTGTTTTGTTTTTGTTTTGTTTTGTTTTTTTCATGGTTTCAGGTCTTATTTGTTTTTAATCCATTTTGAGTTAATTTTTGTGAATGGTGTAAGACAGAGGTCTGGTTTCATTTTTTTCATATGTGAATATTCAATGATCTCGGCACCACTTATTGGCAAGTCTGTCTTTTTTCCATTTAGTATTATTGGCTCTCTTGTCAAATCCTTGTTGACCATATATGCCTGGGTTTATTTCTGGGCTCTCAGTTCTGTTCATGTGATCTATTTGTCTGTTTTTTTGGAATGCAATGTCTCCTGTTTTGTTCTTTTTCAGGAATTTTTTGGCTATTCAGGATCTTTTGTGGCCCATATAAATTTTAGGAGTGTTTTCCAATTTCTAGTTTCATGCCATCATGGTCAAGTTGCCACTGGAATCTTGGCAGGGATTGCATTGAATCTCTAGAAGGCTTTTGGTAGTATTTTACTTCTTTCTTTCCATTTCTGATAGCCTTTATTTTTCTCTACTAATTTCTTTAGCTGGGGCTTCCAGTTTTATGTTGAATAGGAACGATGAGAGGGTGCCCTTGCCTTGTTTCTGATCTTGTAAGGAAAGCTTTCAACCTTTCACTGTTGATATTATATTAGCTTGGGCTTATTATATATAGCCTTTATTGTGTTATGTTCTTTCACCCTAACCGGTTTGGCTCAGTGGATAGAGCATCGGCCTGCAGACTGACAGGTCCCAGGTTCGATTCCAGTCAAGGGCATGTACCTTGGTTGTGGACACATCCCCAGTGGGAGGTGTGCGAGAGGCAGCGGATCAGTGATTCTCTCTCATTGATGTTTCTAGCTCTCTATCTCTCTCCCTTCCTCTCTGTAAAAAAATAAATAAATAAAATAATCAATAATATATATATATATTAATTTATTTAAAGATATGTTCTTTCCATGCCTAATTTGTTAAGAGTTTTCATCATGAGTGGATGTTGAGTTTTGTCAAATGCTTTTTTTTTGCATCTGTTAAGATGATCATCTGATTCATTTTTATTCTAATTATTTGATGTATCAGATTGATTGTTTTGTATATGTTGAATCATCCTGCATCTCGGGAATAAATCTCACTTGATAATGGCAAATGATCCTTTTAATGTGCTGTGGTATTCAGTTTGCTAGTATTTTATTGAGAAATTTTGCATCTGTATCATCAGGGGTATTGGCCAGTAGTTTCTAGTAGTGTCCTTTTCTGGTTTTGTTATCAGAATAGTGGCCTTGTAAAATGGGTTTTGGAAATTTTCCTCCTCTTCAAATTTTTGGAAGTTTGATAAAGATTGATGTTAATTTTTCTTTAAATGTTTGGTAAAATTCACCAGTGAAACCATTTGGTTCTGGACTTTTCTTCATTGGGAGATTTTTTTTTTATTATTGATTCAATCCTCTTACAGTAATTGGTGTACTCAGATTTTCTATTTCTTCCTGATTCAATTTTGGTAAGCTCTATGTTCCTAAGAATTTTTTCCATTTCTTCTAGGTTGTTCAATATGTTGGCATATAGTTACCTATGATACCCTCTTATGATCATTTGCATTCCTGTGGTATCAGTTGTCATGTCTCCTCTTACACTTATAATTTTGTTGATTTGAATCTTCTTTTTTCTTTGGTCTAGCTAAGGGTTTTTCAATTTTGTTTATGTTCAACTCTTAATTTGGTAATCTTTTCTATTTTAAATTTCATTTATTTCTGCTCTAATATTTATTACTGCCTTTCTTCTGCCAACTTTGGGCTTGTTTTTTTCCTAGCTCCTTAAGGCATAGAGTTAAGGTTGTTTATTGAGATCTTTCTTGGTTCTTAGTATTGGCATTTATTGCTATGAATTTTTCCCTTAGAACTGCTTTTGCTGCATCCCATAATTTTGCTGCAGTGTTGCTTTCCTATTTTTATTTATTTCAAGAAACTTTATTTTTCCTTCTAATTTCTTTTGATTCATTGCTTGTCCATAAGAGTGTTGTGTAATTTCCATGTGTTTGTGAATTTTCCAGTTTTCCTCTTGTTCAATTCTAGTTTCATGCTTCTTTCATATATATATATATATATATATATATATATATATATATAAAGATTCGTGGTATGATTCTAGTCTTCTTGAGTTTGTGGAGACTTGTTTTATGGCCTGACATAGGGTCTGTCTTAGAAAATATTGCATGAGTGTTTGAGAAGAATGGGTATTCTGCTGTTGTTGGATAGAATGTTCTATTTATGTCTATTAGGTTCATTTGATCTATATAGTGTTGTTCAGATCCGCTATTTCCTTATTGATTTTCTGTTTGGATTATCTATCCACTGTTGAGAGTGATGTAAGTCAGTTTTGAAGATTGACTGTGTCTTTTCTTCTGTAAAGCCCTACATGTTTTCATGTTCTGGAACTCATTCCTCTCCATAACAGCTTTAGGTTGTAGGAAGTGGCTAGAAAAATGATGGCCAATTTACAGATGGGTAAATGGAGGCCAATAAAGCAGGATTCTGGAAGACACCAAAGTGCACAGCAGAGCCAGATCTAGACCCTGTGCTGCTGGCCTCCAGTCCAGATCCTCTCTCATGGACAGTGATGGTATATTCGTGGACCAAGAGACGAGAGTTCTGAATAGTGAGGTGCTCAGAGAAGAGGGTACACACAGAGGAGGGTGGCCTCAGGGCTGGGGAATGACCCCCAGCGCCAAGGAGTGAGCCTGAGAGTGGAGAAGAGCAGAGGACTTGGGCACACTGCCTTTGGGACTTTTTTCTACTCCCCTTACTATGAACTTGTTGCTCTTAAACCTTTTATATAATTAAAGGACCTTCTAGTTAGCTGGGCTTTCCCTGCTACCACCTGTTTGAATTAGTTTCTTTACTGTTGACTGTTACTATCGATGACACCTTGGACAAGTGAACCAAGCTTTTCCAAAGGCAATTTTCACATCTATAAAATGAGCATAAGCTTAGAATTAATGGGAGAATTAAATAGCATGTCATGTGTAAAGCAGTGCAGTTCTCACTTCATAATAAATGCTCAGTATATGTTATTAATATTCATATTACTATCGATGCAGTAGCAGCAGCAGCAGCATTGATTCTCATCACAGGGCAGCCCTGTGGGACCCCTAGGCCCCTTGGAAGGGAAGCGTTAGGGTGCAGTTGCCAAGTGCTAGTTCGCATTGTAAGGCACCTTCGTGTGAGGCACCTCATTTACCCCCCACCCCCACCCGACAACCTGTGGCCTCGTTTCTGAGTGAGCGCTGCTCCCTGGAAGTGTGCGACGTCAAAGTCTCACTTGGAGGATAGAAATGTATCATTACCGCTTTACAGGTGAGGAAAGCGAGGCTCAAAGAGGTCAGAAAGCTCGTGCTCTTGGTGTAACTGGTGGGGAGCTGAGCTGAAATCTTGGATCTGTTGACATCAGAGCCAGGGCTTGACTGTGAGGCTCCTCTGCTGACAGAGCCCGGGCCTGGGTGTCTGAGAGGGGGGTCCCGTGTGGCTTCCCGGGGGAGCTGGCGGAGGAGCTCTGGTCTGCTCACAGCCAAAGGGAAGGTCAGCAGACGGCATGCCCACCCCTGCTCCCCGTTTCCAGGAGGGGCCCGGTCATCACACGTGTGGCAGCATTGAGGCCTCTGAAACGCTTGGCTTCTGGTCACTTGTTGAAAAGTGATGTGGATGCTAGGATTGGGGTCACTCTGTGAATTATAGAAATGCCTAACCACCGTGAAACTAACATAAAATTATGTCCAATTAATTGAAGAGTAACATTTAAAAATGGGAGAAAAAAAAATATGGTTACCGATGGTGATTCAACTCAAAAACAGAGCACACACACACCCATGGTTGGGAGTGGAATTAAAGAGATGTGCTAGGATTCGGGAGGCAGCAGGAGGTTCTGAGGAGAGGGAAGGAGGGAATTGTCACCACAGGGACCCCCAGGAGATCCCAGTGCTGGGAGAAGACTTGGCACACTGTGGTTAGTGAGGAGGGAAAGGGGGGCTCCTGCCAGGAGAAAGGGGCACCCAGAGTGCAGGGAGGCTGGGGAAGGACTGCCCCTCCCTCAGAAGGTGCCTCCAGTGAAAACAACGGGAAGTGGGTTGGGGGACGTTAGGGGCCAGGCAGTGGCAGACATTAGCTTGAAATGTGTGGGCTGGCAGCATTATGGTTCTGGCCTTTCCCCCTCCACCCTCCCCTTTACCCTCCCCACAGCAGCCTGGCTTTGCTGTTCTCCACTGTTCAATAGTCATGTGGGAGCCCCCGCCCCCCATTCCAGGGAAGGCCTGTGACAGAGCACTAGGAGGTGCTGGGGAGAAAGGAGCAGGGAAGGTGAGGTGGAGAGGAGGAGGCCAGGGGCTCAAGTAACAAGCAGTTTTGAGACTGCTACCTGCTGAACCCCTCACCCGAGCATCCCCAAGTTGGGACCTGGAGGAGGAGGATTGCTGGTGCCCACGGGTGGAGGAGACATCCCACTAAATCATGGCAGAAGCCCCCTGGGGCTTTCCTGGCCCTTTAACCCAGTCTCCTTCCACATGCCAAGCGCTACCTTTCTTAAACAAGGCAAAGCTGTGAAGACCGGAGATTGTCACTGCTCCCGGAACTCAGGGTCAGCCTCTGCCTCAGGCTCCTGGGCTCAGCGTGGCTCCTCTAGCTGAGGACCCCCAGTCTCTAGACTGGCTGTTCCACGCTGCCTGCCTGAGAGGAATCCCTGGCTGAACCAGGAGCCTGCCCCCGCGGGCCAGCCAGCACTTTCCCATCACCCATTGTGAGCCCCTGAGCTCCTGTACAGCCACTGTAACTGTCTTTGTCGCCTGCTTCCAGCTTCTTCTTACACAACTCCGTTCATCTTTTCTTCAGAGTTGTCCCGACATAAAACTTGTCATTTAGAGATGAAGAGGTGAAGTGACTCAGCCAAGGGCACACACCAGAGCAGGGGCGGGGGATTGGGGGGGGCACTGAACTTTGGGTGTTCCTGAGCAACAGAGCCTTCTTAAGCCAGGTGTCCACCTTCCTCCTCTGACGGTGACCTCTCTATCATCCCAAACAGCTGAATACACGGGCACAGGAGCCCTGGAGCGGGCACTCCTGCCTCCCTAGGCCACTTACTCACTGCGGGGAGCCTTTCCCCAGGAACTGTGGGGCAGGGATATTATGGGCTGGAGTTCTTGAAGGCTCAGGTTGGAGGCTGGCCTCCTAGGGCTTATCGACTTGATGAAGTGAAATTATTTCGTAGTCACTGTCCAGGCACCCAGTATGTGCTGGAAACTTCATATAGGTCTTTGTTTAAACTGTCTGAGATTCATAACCTCATTTCAGGGACATGAGACTACAAAGCTGGTGCCAGGGCCCTACCACCCATGGGAGAAGCCCAAGTCCTGTACGACTTCCTCTCGGGGAGGTCTCTGAGTTGGCCAGAGTGTGTGGGAGCCAGCCGAGTCCATCATGGCAGGCTCATCCCATTGTAAGAGGTTTTGTTCCATGGCATTCGTCACCACGGAGCTTTGATTAGCCTGTCACGGACGTAGAAATGGGTATAGGCAGTGGTAAGGAGACCCTCCAAATCAGTGCTCAGACCTCATGAAGACTTGTATGTTTCTCTCTCTCTCTCTCTCTCCCTCTCTCTCCCTCTCTGCCTTTACTGTTTTTATTGATTTCAGAGAAAGGAAGAGAGAGGGAGAGAGAGATAGAAACATCAATTGCTGTATCCTGCATGCCCCCTACTGGGAATAGAGCCTGAAACCTGGGCATGCGCCCTGACTGGGAATCAAACCGGCATCCTCCTGGTGCCTGAGACAACACCCAACCTCCTGAGCCACACTGGCTGGGCTGTAAGGTGTTGTTTTCACTGCAACAAACTCACCATCCTGCTTGTATTGTATTTAGCATAATTCACCTTCGGTGGATCTATACCATCTCTGCAGGAGGAGGGAAGCCATCAGAACTTGGCCATGGTGTTGGGTGCTGGCTGGGGAGGTGTCATGTCTTTGATCCCCTCCCAGGGCAGGGGGAGCGGGCCCGTCCTTACTTGTGCGTTGTTGGTTTGTGGGCGGTGTCTCGGCGGTGCCAGTTGTAGTGTCATCTGCCTTTCTTGATCCTCCGCTCCCTGGAGAAAACCTGCTGGAGACGTGTCCAGTGTGGGTGGCTTTCCTCCCCTTTTCCCCTTTGTGCTTTGGCTGGGGTGGTGAGAATATTTCACACGCTGTGTTTGCTGTACGCATTTATGGCCATGGAGTCTCGGGCATCGGCATTGGGGAGAGAGCAATGGTAACGATGATCTTCATGACAACCCGCGCTTACTCAGCAGTATTGCATGCTGGGCGCGGTGGTAAGGACCCTGGGGAGTGCCTGTGTGCCCGTTTAACAGCTGAGAAAGAGAAGAGAACCCGCTTGCTCAGGGCGGTAGTTAGACATGGCAGAACCCGGGGCCTGAACCCGGGGTCATTGGAGCGAAGGATTCGCAGTTTTCTTCCTGCGTGCGGCTGGAGAGGGCGCGCTGGCCGGGCCGTGTCCCCGAGCCTATTGGGTTCCGCTGGTGCTGGCAGGGGGAACAGAGGAGCTGCCCAAGACTCCCCGGGCTGAGAACCGAGTGCAGGAATAGGGACAAGGTGGACCCCTGTTTTCTCTGGGGGGCAGGAGGGCAGGACCCCAGCACCCCAGGGGAAGCCAGCGGCCCCAGGGCGGCACGGAGCCTCCCGGGAGAACGAGCGTTATTGGGGGGTGAGAAGTGTTCCCTCACACCAGAGCTGCCTCGGTGCTGTCTTTTGATCCTTTCCAAGGGCTTATCTCCTACAGAATGGACATTCCGCCCAGGTGAGGCGTCCAGCCACTCACTCACCAGCTCCCCGATGGGAATGCGATTCTAGAGATCTGAAGCCCTGCCGCCTGCCGCCCCGGTGCCTCCCTATCTCTGCTGCCCGGCCCGGCCCAGCCTCTGGCGGAGGCCCTGCCCCTCAGCACCCCGCCCTCCGTCCCCCAGCGAAGCCGGGCGCAGGGCCTGTCTCCCACTCTGCTGTCAGCCACATCCTGGGCCCATGGACAGGGCCCGCCGTTTTCCACTCAGCCCTCCTCTGCCCGCCCGCCCCCCGGACGTGTGTACCTGTGGAGGCCCTGGGGCCCGGTCGGCTTTTGTTTTGCTGATAAAGGAGTGGCGGGGAGAGCGTGCCTCGCAGCGCCTCGCGGGGCACGCGTCCCCCCGCGTGAAGGAACACGCAGTGCCGGCCCCGCCGGAGCTGGCAGCCGGCGTGTGTTCTGTCTGATAAGAGGTACTGTAAATAAAACTGTACGCCACGGCCCGCCGCCGAGTGCCCGGCTCTGTACTCATTGTTCTGACAGCTTAAGCTTTTTTTGGGTCTGCTGTTTTGGTACACTCTGTACTTCCTTATGTAAGCAGGCATGCATATCTCATCAGAACATTCAAGATGTTTATTTTAAAATCTCAAGGAATTAAGAGAAAAAGGACACATTACTCAACATTAGATGCTGGCAGACCTTGAGTGTTGTTGTTTTTTTTTTTCCCCAGTGGTTCCCGCGTCCCTTTTTATTGGGGGGGGCGGGGAGGGAGGGGTTTCAAGCTTTTTTTTTCTTCTCTCATTGGCTTCTGCCTTATTTATTATAGAGGGACAGCGGCCCACATCTGCTTGCGTTCAGCATCTCCCTTCCTAGATGCTTGGGAACTTCCCCCCCCTCCCCCCCCGCGCCACGCCCCGGTTCTGGTGGGGAAGCAAGCAGGAGGACCCTTGTCCTTTGCTAAGAAGGGGAGGCCAGAGGTGTGCGGGGAGGGGGTGCGGGGAGCCCTGCGCCCCGCCTTCTGCTGGGTTTCAGCTCCGTTGCCCTTGGAATGCTGGCCGTTTAGAGGGAGCTTTATGGCTCTGAGAGCGCTTTCCTGGCATGGCCCTCCGGTTCCTGCGCATCGGCGATCCTTAGCCCGGCGTGAGCGCGGGCGGCCACAGGAGGAGGCTCAGACCAGCTCCTGCTCCCTGCGGGCTGCAGCCACCGCCTCCTTCCCCTCCACCTGCCTGAACCCCCTCCTTCCTCAGCCCCGGCCTGACTTTCTGGAAGCATCAGGAAGTCCAGGGAGACCTTAGAGGCCTAGGAAATGCACTGGGTCAGGTGGTGCCTGCTCCCCGCCCCCCCTCCCCAGTGTAGTGCTTCAGACAACCTTGAGCCCTCACCTGCAGATTCCCGGGAGGCTGGCAGGGGCAAACATGTTGGTCTGTCTGTCTCTTTTTAAAAAGTGACCCGAGGAGATGTTTTGTTGATTTTTAGAGAGAGAGAGAGAGGAGGGAAGAGAGAAACTTTGACCGGTTGCCTCCCATACATGCCCTGACCGGGCATGGAAGCTGCAACCTTTCGGTGCTCAGAACAACACTCCATCCAGCTGAGCCGCCTGCCCGTCTCTGTAACGCTGACTCAGATGAACTCAGACCTGGGCTGGGAGGGGAGGTCACAGCCGCCCCCTGCCCGCCCGGTGCGGGTCCACGCTGGCTGCAGGCGGGCTCCTCGGACAGGTGGCTCCTGTGTGGGCTGGAGGCGGGGCCTGCTTCTTTGCTGAAAGGGCGTGAGTCCTGGGCAGCGGGGCAGGGGCCGAGGGCTGATGAGATGGAGCTCCTGCTCCAGAGGAGGCAGCTGGCCCCACTTCCCAGCCTCTCCCTTCTCGCCTCAGTGGCCTGGGCTCCAGCCAGAGACTGTGGGCCCGGAGCTGTGAAGAGGGGGCAGTAGAGAACCCAGGAGAGGGTGTAGAAGAAGGACTCTGCCACCCCCTAGGGGACAGCCTGGCAGTGCCCGGAACGGCCACTGTCCCTTCCCAGATCAGTGTTGCCCCGGGAGCCTGGCGGGGGGTTTCTCAGGCACTTGGTGGACAGAACCCCGTCCGGCGTGGAGCAGGACCCGGGGGACAGAGCGCGAACCAGAGAGGCCAGGCCTCTGGGGGGCTTGCCGTCCACCAGGGGACGGAGCAGAGCCCCACAGGCAGGCGCCGAGGAGCTGCCAGTGCCGGCAGGTCGGCCCTGTGACAGATCATCCTGCTCCCTCAACAAGACAGCCACTCACCTCCAAGTCAGAGGACAAGGTGTGTGAGAGAGATTACAGTGAAATATGTCTTTACAAATGCGAGCCTCACCTCACGAAAGATCACAAAAGATGAACGGCCCCCAGATAACTGTACAGGGAGTGGCAGGGAGGCAGCCATGCTCTGCACGCAGGCCCTCTCCCAGGAGCCGGGGCCCTGGCGGGCCGAGGGGCTGCTGCTCCCGGCTCCGCGCCTCTGCCGTCGGGCAGGCCGGCCTTTCCCACCACACTGCCCTCGGGACTGATTCCTGCTCCTCCCACCGCCCAGGTAAGGCCACAGCCCCTGGAGATTAGGCCCCTGGCTGAGGGTCACACTGGTGATGAGCTTGGCTGGGATTTGAACTCTGATCTCTCTGACCGGAACCCGAGCTCTTTGCCAGACTCTGCTGCTTCCTGGGGTAGAAATGGCATCAGGGCTCTTACACCTGCGAGCACCTGGTATATTCATTAATGTCCATGATCTCCTCCCATCCTCACACCAGCCGTGATCAGGGCGGGCAGGCACGGCCATCCCATCTTCCAGACGGAGCTCGCTCAGCGCAGTGCAATGGCCAGCGTGGCGTCCACAGCGGCGTGCAGCTGAGGCGGGCCTGGGAGCCGCCCTCCCCACCTCCCACAACCTGCCGCCGTCTCCTCTAGTTCACTAAGATCCGGATCGCCAGGGAGGAGAGCAGGGGTCTGGCCCACTCATCCTGTGCTTCTCCCTCCCTGCTCTTTAACTTCTCTCCCTGCAGCCCAGCCCTGACCTGACCCCGTTGCTCACTCCCCAGCGGCTCCATTCCCACCCTCGGCCTCCCTGCCCTTCCCATGCTGTGATGGGCGCTCCCACGGGCTGGCGCGCGGCCATGTCCCTCGCCTGCTCTTCTCCGTCACGGGCAGCTCAGACGCGGGATTCCCTGGCCACGCCGCATGAAGCGGCACCCGGCCCTCTCGGTCCCTCTTCACTTAAATTTATTTCTCTTTTCATCACTCGTTGCCACCTACGTTATGTTTCTTTAACTTTGAAAAATGTGCTTTCTTTGCTCTAACCGGTTTGGCTCAGTGGATAGAGCATCGGCCTGTGGACTCAAGGGTCCCAGGTTTGATTCCAGTTAAGGGCATGGGCACATCCCCAGTAGGAGGTGTGCAGGAGGCAGCTGATTGATGATTCTCTCTCATCAATGCTTCTAACTCTCTATCCCTCTCCTTTCCTCTCTGTAAAAAAAATAAAATATATAAAAATAAATAAAAAATCAATAAAATATATTAAAATTAAAATTTTAAAAAATGTGCCTTCCTCTCTAGAATATAAGCTCCTTGCAGACAGGGATTTGGCTCTGAGTTCCTGGCTGCAATTCCCCTTTGGCATAGATTTAATGGGTAACCCTAAGACACATCCCTGCTTACAGGGAGGATGTGGTCAGGAGTGGCCATTCCTGAGCCGTGCCCGGAATTTTCCGGCTCCAGGAGGAGCCCCTGGCAGTGCTGTGGGGGTGAATGCTGCCCATGTGTCTATATGAGCCCGCTGTGTGGCACCGGGGCACCACCTCCTCCCTTCGCCCGGCCCCCTCCCAGGGAGGCTGTATCCGTGCACTGGTGGCTGAGTGAGGTCACCGCGATGCATTCTGGGAATCGTCACATGGTTCATAGACACTTGAGTTGCTCTGAATGCAAACCTGACATCATAGGGAAGGCAGCAGCAAACAGCACGTGCACAGCGAACAGGCAGAGACTGTCTCATTGATTAACAGATGAGGCCTCTATTATTGATCAGAACTTGCCTAGGACATTTATCACTTTTAATTTCAGGGATGCCAAATATTTCTGCCTCTGAGCCAGCCATTACAGAGGCCGTTTAAAGGTGCAGGCCGCCCTGGGAGAGGGGGCTGCTGCCTCTCTCTGCTGGGCTGTGTGTCCTGGGACTGCCTGCTTGGGCCATAGGGCTACCCTGGAGGGAGCTGGCGCTGGGGTGGGGTGTGCTGAGCTCGATGAACGGGAGCTGATGTCCGCGGCACCCGTGTGTGAGGAAGGCTCTGGCCGAGTGGCTGAGGACGGGAACTTGCACACCCTCGGCTCAGTTTTGTGACTCCAGCATGATAGGCCTGGAGGGGGAGGGCTTGGAGGATGCCAGCTGTGGTCAGGTCGAGCCAAGCCGGCGGCTGCCTCGGCAGCGAGCGCTGATGTGCCGCCTTCCTCCGCGCTGTCTGGTGCACACATCCGGCCCTTGATGTCCCACCTGCCTCCTGCCCTTCTCTCAGTCATTAAAGCGGCCCAGACACCACATCCAGGGCTGTCTTCTAGGAACTCCTCCCACCACATCCCTTTGAAGCGGGGCTCTGGCTTCCTGGGGCTTCCCGGCCCCGCAGGGAGCCCTTTCTTTCTAGGCCCCACTTCCCTCCTCAGGCCCCTTCCCCTTCTCTGGGGAGCCATGAGAACTGATAGAACCAAAGGAAGAAATACAATGAAAATCAGATCCCTTACAGACACACGGAGAATCACCCTGGCTAACGATTGGGGCTGGGGCAGCTTCTCTTTGTGGAGGGCTGGGGCCGCCCCGTCCCGGTCTGCCCACTCTGGCCCGTCCACTCTCTGAGGCTCACGCTGCATCTCCAGGGTCCATGCCTGCCAGCTCTGTGACACAGGGCGGCTGGTGGACGTCAGGCCTCCCGGCTTTCTTCCAAGCTCTGTAAGCCCCTCCTGGGTCCTGGGATGCCCTCCAGCTCGGAGGGAAAGCGGAGGGTCATGCTGCTCTCCCTGCTCCTGCAGAAGCCGGCTCTGGCCACCTAGAACAGATGGCAATGCTTCCTCTTAAAGCACTGAAGGAAAAGTTCCTTTGTATGGCTCCTGGGGCGTTTTATCACGCGCTCACTCTTTCAGTCAACTAACATCTACTGACCCGCTGAAGGTCAGTGCCCTATAGGGCCGACAGTCCAGATCTCCTCAGGCTCCTTGTCCCCTTCACTGGTGAGAACTGGTTACTGGTGTTTAGTTTAAGACTGATGGACAACTTACATTCCGAGTTCTACCTCTTACGGGTGTGCTGATACTCCCGGTTTTTAACGTTTAAAGAGCAGTAGAACCATTTTTCCAAATGGAATTTTACACAGAGCCTTGATACAGTGAAGGGGTAAGTTGGATTTCCACTTCTTCGATTTGAGAGAAGGCAGCCAGAGCTCACCTCCCTGCCCAGGAGGCATGTCTGTGGGGGCACCAGGAGGCTGGAGGGCATGGGCTGCAGAGCAGAGGCTCTGACATGGGCTGCCAGCTTGGGCTCCATCTCTGCTGCTCCTGTGGGACCCGGGCCAGCTGCTTTAACCGCCCCAGCTTGAGGCTCTCGGATGCTAAAGGGGGTAGTAATGGCGTGTGGTTTAACAGGTTTTAGGATCTAATGAAATGGTATGTCCTAAGGACTTAGCATCCTGCAGTGTCTGGTAAAGTCTCGGGAAACCTGAGATGCTTTGAAAACACACTGGATTGTTTCTGCTACAGCATTCTGCCTCTTAGGGTCCCTGATAGAGAAACTGAGGCACAGGCCCCCTTAGGGAGCTGCTTAGTCATGCCGGGAGGAGCAAAGGCAGCGTCAGGGGAGGGAAGAGCAGTGAGGGCCGGGTGCTCGGTGCATGCTTTCTCCAGTTTTGTCAGTAGAAAGGGCCTGGAATAGATAACAAGTGAGACCAGGCGTCACTCAAGCCCGCAAACTCAGGGAGGATTGAGTGGTGCCAAGGGGCACTGAGGACAGCTCCCTGCCAAGGCCGGGAAGCCGAGGAGAGGAATTAGAATCAGTGAGGGCCACTGGATCTTCTTGAGCAAGGACGTGTGAGAGTCATGTGACCATCAAAGGGGGCCTGCACCTACTGGTTGGCTCCAAAGGCAGTGGCCACCCTGAGTCCTCGGTGACAGTGATGACGGACAGGCAGAGGAAGAGCAGCATCCAGCAGACTCTTTTTTTTTTTGAGAGAAAACTACCAAGGCTCACACAGGTGCTCCCTGGCTGAGATAACATCTTGAAGACGATGAGCAAGCAGTAAAACGTCCCGTTGAACTTGATGTTGTGACATTGTCGCTTGGAGCCTTGTGAATAGTGGTTCCAAAAAAGTTTACCAAGTTGAATTGCACTGAATCGATGAGTTTCTCCCTCAAGTCGGTACGGTCATGGGTCCCCCTGGGAGTGGAGCCGATGCGTGCTCCCTCCCTCGGGAGCTGCGTGTCTGGAGACGGAGACGGGCCCACAGGCGTTGGTAATGGAGCACGTGCGGCTGGGACTGGGCCCCGTACGTGGTGCGTCTGAGCAAAAAGAAGGGCTCCCTCCCCCAGGCAGCGGGACAAGGGTAGGGAAGCTGATGCATGAGGGAGGAGTAGAGACCGCTGTACTGAGGGGCCGGGATGAGGGGCGAGAATGTCAGAGATGGGGGTGTAGAAGGGGTGCGGAGACTTGGTGATGAGGAGGACGCAGCTCCTCCCGCAGCCGGAGCAGCTCCTCCCAGGGCTGGAGCCCGGAGAGCAGAGTGAGGAAGCAGAGACGAGGCAGGAAAGCGAAGCACACCCAGAAGCGCTTTGTGCCCTGGCCGGTGGCTCAGTGGTTAGAGCGCTGGCCCCAGCACCGAAAGGTCACTTGGTTTGGTTCCCAGTCAGGGACCCATGACCGGGTTGTGGATTCGGTCCTGGCCCCTGTCAGGGTCCCGGCGGGAGGCAACCGATTGATGGGTCTCTCTCTCCTCCTCCTTCCTTGCCTTCCACTCTCTAAAAAATCAAGGGGAAGGATGTCCTGGGGCGAGGATTAGGAGACAAACAAAGAAAAAGAAGCGCTTTGTGAGCTATCGGGAGACAGTTGGCCTTTACCCAGAAGGCAGTAGGGAGTCATTCCGGTTTTTAAGTGGCCAGCTGTATGAGTGGCCGGGGAGCTGTGGGTTTAGCTTTTGACACATGGAGGTAGGGGTTATCCAAGTAGAAGTACGTCAGTAATCCCCTTAAAGTTAAGGTGACCACACATCCTGCTTTTGGTGGGACAGTCCCGATTTTTCACAAATTTGGGACTTTTTAAAAATGCTGCGGGACACGGGACAAATTGTTAAAAATTGGGACTGTCCTGCCAAAAGCAGGACGTCTGATCATCTTACTTAAAGTGTAATCTAGGCGGCAGAGCACCCTCCACTCCCTCCTCCCCATCCGCACCTGGAGCAGCCCCCAAGTCTCCTCTCACCGGGAGCCCATCTCTTTTGTCTCCTTCACTCTGATGTTGCTCCCTCTTCTCACCGGGAGGGCCTGGGCGGGCACTTAGCCTTCATGTGGGCGGTGGTTCCATCGTGAAGGAGGGCTGAGCTGGGCCCTTGGATTCCCCCGGACACGTCACAGGTGTTCACCCCTGCGCCAGGCCCACCTGCATGGTGTGGGCCCAGGACCCCACCTCCTGATGGGATGCCACTCTGGGAAACGAGTAACCGCCTCCCCTTTCTTTCAGCGGGCGCCAAAGCCTTCGTCTGCGATCAGTGCGGTGCCCAGTTCTCGAAGGAGGACGCCCTGGAGACACACAGGCAGACCCATACAGGTGAGTCGGCTTCCATCCCCATTCTCAGCTCCTGCACAGTGTGACCGCACATGGAGGTGAGGCATCCCGGCCGCACCCGCTTCCAGCCAGGCGACATCCAGGCATCTCCCGGGGACCAGTGGGGGTGGCTGGGCAGGTGTGGCTTTGCCCCCGAAGAGCATTGCCCTGGATTAGGCCAAATCTCTGTCTCTAACAGGCCCCTGAGCTCCGTCTTCTCAGAGACCTCTTGCACTTTTGTCGGGATCTTTGAAAGTCCGTGATGTTGTCTAAGCATCCCCTTCCTCTGAAGGGTCAGGAAACCCGTTATCCCTGTGACCAGCTCTGACACCCTTGCATGGCCCAGTGGCTGGTCCCCCATCTGCAAGGGTAGAGTCCCGGTCTACAGGAAAGCAGTCTGCACTCAGGGTGAACAAGCAGCGGCATCACGTTATTTGACTTCAAAGCATTGATTTCATAGCATCAGCCTCATCTCATCCCTGTGCTCAGCACTGTCCTCGTCATGGGTGTGCCTCCCACTTACGGGACACTCCTGAGGTGCCAGGCACGGGTCTCAGTGTCCCTGCCTGGCCAGCCACTCAGTAAACGTGTGAGGTCGGAGGTGACTCCCAGGTCAGAGATGAGGAAACCGAGGCTCAGAGGACGGAGGTGACTTGCCTGAGTGAGTGAGGACGGGAGTGGACAGCTTAGACCTCCTGAGATTAAACCCAGCTCACCTCTTAGCTCTTAAACCCAGCTCACTTCCTGTTTGTGGGACCATGGGAAAGTTACTTAAACTACCTCAATTTCTGCTTCCTCACCCGTTTGGAAAGTGGAGTAATGACAGTCCCTACCTCACAGCATAGAGAGTTGTAGGGATTAAATAAGATGTTTTATTTGGGGTGCTTTGCAGGATGTTTGGTGCTTAATAAGCATTCAATTCATAGTAATAGATGTGTTTAATTTAATAAGTATGTGTTGCATTCCTCCAACATTCCTGGCACTGTTGGGCCATTTAGGGATAGTGACATAGGTGAGAGGCAAAGCTTCTCACGGTACTGTGACCCTAACAGGGCGAGCGTACAGGCAAATAGGTGTCTGATACCCTGCCACATTATCATAAGTGCCAGGAAGAACACGTAAAGCAGGGTTCGGGTGGAGAGTGATGGGGGGATAGTTTTAATGAAATGGTCCGGGAAGGCCTTTCTGAGAAGGTGGCATCTGAGCAGAGTCCTAACGGCAGGGAGGGAGCCGCACGGAGCTTTCAAATGCTTGCGGACCACAAGCTGATCAGAGACTTGTAGTTATAACATACAAAGAACTCTTATGACTCAGCAATAAAAATAGAAATAACCACCATTAAAAATGGGCAGAGGATCCGATAGACATTTCTCCAAAAATAGACCAATAGCCCAGGGAAGGACGCTCGGCCCCGTGAGCATCAGAAACTACAGATCAAAATCTCAGCGCAGGCCTGCTTCCCCAGAGCAGGATGTGGCTGTCACAAAAGTGCGTCCGCGAGGAGGCTGGCGAGGATGTGGAGAAGTCAGATCCCCCCCTGCTGGTGGGAGTGCGGACTGGGCGGGCGCTCTGGGGAATGGTCTGGTGGCTCCGCCAAAGGTTAAACTCAGTCACCGTGATGCAGGGCAGGGCCACTCCCAGGGGTGCACCCAGGAGAAACAAGCACACACGGGTACACAAGAATGTGGGCACACGTTTATAGCAGCATTATTCACAGTCGTCAGAAGGTAGACTAACCAGTGTCTGCCCACTGATGAATGGATGAACATGCTGTGGAATATTATTTGGCTGTGAAAAGGAACGAGGTACTGATACACTCCACACACAGGTGAACCTTAAAAGCATCATGCTCTGGGAAAGAAGCCACATGGTGTCGGATTTCACGGATGTGAAACACGCGGAGGAGGCAAGTCCATAGACAGGAAGGAAATCGGGGTTCCTTTTCGAGGGAAAATGTTCTAAAATTGTGATGGTTACACAGCTCTGAATGTATTAGAAACTATTGAACTGTGTACAGTCACTCGTAATTTGGGTTGGAACTGCGTGTCCACTCGCACACGGATCTTTTTCAGGAAATGGCGGTGCTGTTTGTGCTCTGTGGTTGGGAGTCCGCGGATACGGAGGGCTGGCAGTATGCGTTGATCTATGCCATTTTACACAGGGGACTTAAGATCGTGGGTCCTGGGGGACAACTGAGTTTTGGGGAGTTAACAGTTATACACGGATTTTCAACTGCAACGGAAGGTCAGCGCCCCTAGTCCCCCGTTGGTCACAGGTTAGCGGTGCTTCAAAAGCGTGAATTGTACAATGTGTGGTACGTGAATTACATCTCGGTAACGCTGCATACACCTGCATACTCCCTGCATGCGCACACACCTGTTTTAAGTGTCCAGTTCAGCGGTTTCGGTATATTACTCTGTTAATTTTTAAGGCAGGGGTACAACATCTGTAACGTGAATTCGCCGTTCTAACAGTTTTTAACCACTGACCCCAGCCTGTTTTCAGAGCCTGGGTTTCGCACTGGCTTTGAAAGTCAGCACCTGTCCTCGGACCAGGGACTTTCTAGGACTGATGAAGTGACAAGAACCTGAGAGAGGTCAGCCCTTTCCGGGAAAGGGTGGTTTACTGTTCAGAGAGAGGTGATTGGGAAGAGCCTGGAGTTGGAGTCAGAGGTCTGGGGTGGGGCTCTAACCCCGCGGCCTGGTAGGGGAGTCACCTTGTCTTGTTGCTCGTCTTTCTGCCCGTCAAGTCCCCTCGCCTGCGGAAGGAGTCTAGCGGGTCCCTCCTGCGGCACAGGGAGGCCCCGCCCCTCAGCCTCCTTTTGCTTCTCCTCCAAGCCTTGGAGTGCGTGAAAGGGGAAACAGTTGAACCCCAATTAAGGCCGAGAGACCCGGGTGGGTGCTGCTCGGAGAAAGGCGCCCTACCCTCCTGGGTGTGGTGTGGGCACGCTCCCCCAGCGGAGAGGAGCGCCTCCTAGTGCCACCGGGCAGAGGAGCAACAGCGACCTAACCTCAGCAGAGGGCTGGCACCCAGGCAACTCTTCTGACACATGGCAGAGTTCAGGTGTCACTTTTAGTGCTGTTTCCACAGAACCCACACGGCTTCAGACTTCTCTATAACCAGTCATTGGAGAAACACAACTTGAAATTCAGTTGTCATCTCCGTTCTCAAAAAGGGACTTCAGGACGGGAAGAGGCCTGGTGGAGAGGAATGCTGGGAGGGGTGCTGGAGCTGTGGAGAGCCAACAAGAGAGCAGGGAGAGAGCTCTGGAAAGGAGGAGGAATGGAGACCCCGGAGAGTAAAGTAATGGGAGTGCCGCCTTATACTTCTGATTCCTTAGTTTATAAAACTCTTTTCTGTAGTAAACCCATTTAACAGAAGAGAAAACGAAGGTCTAGAAGCCACCCCCTAGAAGGTGGAGAGCTGGAACTTGACCCAACTCCAACGCCCATGCTCTTCCCACGACTCCTCAGCTGCCTGCACATCGATTTGCTGTTTAAAGAGAGCATGTCAGAGACCATTTAGCTCATTGATCTCTGATCCGTTTGATTAAGAATCTTCAACATGCCCTAGCCGGTTTGGCTTAGTGGATAGAGTGTGGTCGGCCTGCAGCCCGAAGGGTCATGGTTTGATTCTCGTCAAGGGCACGTACCTCGGTTGTAGGCTCCTCCCCGACCTGGACCTTGGTTGGGTGTGTGCAGGAGGCAACCAATCAATGTTTCTCTCACATCGATGTTTCTCTCGGTCTTTCCCTCCCTCTTCCACTCTCCCTAAAAAAAAAAAAAAAAAAAAAAAATCAATGAAAAATATCCTGGGGTGAGGATTAAAAAAAAAAAAGAAGAAGAATCTTCAGCACCCCGATGCCCATGTGCCCCTCCTGAGAGGATACAATTTCCCTGAAACAGACTGGGTCTGGAGTTCCCTCCTCAAGCCGCCAAGTTCTCTGTGGGGAACTCACAGAGTTAGCGTAGCATTGTGTCAGATGGCTGATGGTGGGCCGTACAGATATTCTTGACACTGGAAATTTAGTAAAAAGTATTTCCTTTTACATCTTAGCCAAAGACTGTCTTCTTTTGACCCTTTTGTTGTCGTTGTTAATCCTCACCCGAGGATATTTTTTCCATTGATATTTAGAGAGAATGGAAGGGAGAGGGAGAGACAGAGAGAAACATATCAACTGGCTGCATCCTGCAGGCAGCCCCAGAGATTGAGCCTGCAACCAAGGTACATGCCCTTGACCAGAATCGAACCCAGGGACCCTTCTGTCTGAGGGCCGACACTCTATCCACTGAGCCAAACCGGCCAGGGCCAACATCCGACGCCACTGAGCCTGGAAATCTGTCACGGAGTGTGTGACCCCACCTTGTCCCCTCCCTCCAAGGTCTTGGTGAGCTCAAGCTGGGGGCCCTGGGAGGCCACACGGTGGTTGGGCTGGGCTCGGGCTTTGTTGCCACACTTCAGCGTTCTGTTTTGGTACAGGGAAGACATCGAGGAGGTAAACAGAGATCACTTTACACCTTTTATATTATGACAAATACATATTGCAAAACACTGCTGCTTCCAAAATGTTTGGGTGGCAGAGCAGCGAGGAATTAGCAGCTACGCAGCTCCCGAGATGCTGGTACTTCATTCACACATCAGAACTTTTTGACACTTTCCAGCAAAATAGAAAGTGAGAAAGCAACACACACACACACACACACACACACCCCATATACAAACCACATGCACACCACACACACACACACGCGCATACACACATGCCCAGTGCATCACTTAGATTCTATATCAGGAAGGTCTTAAATTAGGAAGGAGTTCTTTAAGTGCAGATAAACTGATAAATACCATTAATGGCTTAATTTATACTGTGGGTTTGAAATTTGACACATGGACACTATCTTGGCTCAGGATACACAAGTGGGTTTGTGCCAGAGGTTTTAATGACCGATCAGTAATATAAATTGCTGCATCACTGCACAGAAATAGCTTCTCCGTGTCATTTGATCTGGAAACTTCTCTGGCCAGGCAGCAGTTAATAAATTTAAAAATAATTACCCTCTTTATTCAAAGTCAAACTAATGAGGAGTGGTTTTTACAAATCATAACGTCGTCTAGGCCACTGTACATCCCCAGGGGGGACTTGAATGGACCTGAGGGCAGCAGATGGCCTGGGTGGCATGAATTAGAGGGCAGCTGGCGGGAGCAGTCTTCAGCATGCCCTGTGGAGTGTGGGAGGGGCGGGGGGTCAGCAAGGAGTGACCTGTAGGAGCCTTCCACTCTTTTAATCCATATGTAGGGGACTCAGAGCAGCCACCCTTCCTGTGACCTGAACGTGGGGAGAGGGGCTGGTGCTGGTGGGAGGCCGGCCAGTGCCCATGGGGGAGGAGAGGCAGGTGTGCACATGGCTGGCTCCTGGGGGACAGTGGACCTGCCCAAAGGCAGGGAGGGGACTGGACGGCCTCTGGAGTGCTTTGCTCCCGGACAAGTGTGGCCCCTCACCGGGCGGAGCAGGTGTGTCTTGCAGGCCTCAGGGAAGAGGGACCAGGAGCTGACGCCAGAGTGTGAAGTTCAGGTTTTCTGTGCATGGTGACCCCCGAACTTGGGAGCCTGAGCTCCCCTTAGGCAAATGCCAGCCCCATCGCTTTCTCGGTGTACGATCTTGGGGAGGCTGCTTAACTTCTCTCAGCCCTGGCTTCTTCCTCTTCGTCGCGTGGCCAATGATGGCGTCTGTCCTGTGAGGCGTGTTGTGAGGATTAACTGGACAGTTCAGTGCAGGCCTGGTGCAGAGTGAACACTGGTGTGGGGGTATCATCCTCATGCCCCATCGGCGGCTGTGGGGGGCACCCGTTCCCACCACCCGGCGGGAGCGGTGAAGGGCCAGGCTGGTGGCAGCGGTGGGGGAGGAACAGGATCGGTGGGATCTCCCAGGACCCCTGCCTTGTCCTCGGACTGGGCCGTGTCTCCTGGCCCACAGACCTAACAGCCACTGGCCCATCCACATGCAGTTGGGAGAGCTGAGGGCAAATGAGGTTCTTCTGCATGTTAAACAGCCTCACAGAGCAGGTTCTTATTTTAAGGCTCTGGTGTGTGGAATGCCTGGGGGAACCATTCCTTACCCACACGGATGCCGTAGACACCCAGGTCAGGCACGCCGCGGAGCCGGGATCAGCACAGCATGGAAGAGGTGTCTGCCCCGGAAGGACATCTCACAGGAGGCTCCTCGGGGAGTGCCCTGGAAGACCCAGGCATCCCGAGTCCCTGATGGTGCGCTGTCCGCTGTCAGTGACCGTCAGAAACCCGGGTAATCCGGAGCTTCCGCCTTCTGTATGCAGGGCCCTCCTCGTGGCTAAAGTCACCGCAGGGTAAGAGTTCCGGGACTAGGAATCTCCAGACACTGGGTTGAACGGGACCTCTCGACTTGTCTCAAAGCAGTTCTGCTCTCTCCTCCAGCCCCTCACTCGCCCCATTGGCCCGCAGTCAGCGACCTGGATTTGCTGCCGATCAGAGTACTCTATGCATTGGTTCATTTCGTTATTTCTCATTCACTTCCCAAGTTTCAGAGTACCTACTATGTGAAGGGCTTGGGTAAACCCAATACCTGATGGTGAACAAAGGTGCCTTTCTGAGGGCTGCAGTGCGGCGAGGGGAATGAACGTGTGGGTGAACCAGCCTTGGGAACAGAGAATGCATAGCTGTGTTCTCATGGGCACTAAGGAGTTACGATTTATTAAGGCCTCACGGCAGTCCCAAAACATAGACACTCTTTTCTCCCTGTTCTTCCCTACAGAAAGCAGACCTGGACGGGTAAAGGAAGGCCAGCCCAGGAGGGAGCTAGAAAGCAGGCCTCGGGCTCCTGCATCCCAGAGCCCGCGTTATCCCTCCCCAGGGGGTGTGAGCATTGACCTCATGTGCAGACCAGGGGGTCAACTCTGCCCACCAGCAGCCTAGGGAACAAGGGCTCAGAGCCCATATTTGCAGAAGAGGTCAGTGAAGAACAAGCAAGCCAAGCAAGAGTTAGGACCCAGGAGTTCTTACAGTCCAAGATTCCCTCCGCCCTGACTACAAAGGAAGGGGCTTTCTTTCGCTGGCCTAGAAAAGGCGGCCGAGTTCCCACAATCCTGTGTCACACAGGAAGCCATCCAGGCAGATGCAAATGTTGAGATGCCGATTCTCTCCTCCCTGTGGCGGCTGCAAGAGGGTCCTGCAGACCAGAAACCACTCACACCCCTGGCGAGGGCCGGCAGCGGTGCTGTGGGGTCTGCTGCCCCTTGGGCAGGGAGTGGGGGCTGGAGGGACCCTCCATAGGGCCCTCACGCTTCCCCTGCGAGGGAGGTTAGGAGGGAGGCTGGGAGGCACCGTCCCGCAGCATCGGAAGGAGGCGGCGGTGAGGCACATGCTCCACAGTTGTGTGACCATCCGTGGAAGGTGCTGAGTTGCACCCCAGTCTGTGGTGTGCTCCCTGCAGACCTCTCTCTCCCCCTGACATGTAAACGGTGCTTTGGGCAAGCTCCCGGGGTCAGTCTCTGGCTCCGGACTCCCGATGGAGAGCGAAGTCCTTGTCTGAGGACTTTCTGTGGCAGGTGAGCGCGGGAGGGGTGGCCGGAGCCACAGGCAGGGAGAGGACCTAACAGGTAGCAGGCGCATTCCTTCCCTCAGGGTGGCGGCCAGCTCTGCTCCTCTGCTGCCCAGGCCCTGGCAGGGGGGCAGCCCTGGCACCGAGTGAGTGCTTCAGGGTGGCTGGCCCTGGTCCCACCGCAGGAGGAAAACCGGCAGCTGTTCCGGCCCCTCCTCCCAAGGTCAGCCTCCGGGTGCCCGGCCCGGAGAGGCTGGGGATGGCAGAGGGGCCGGCGGCGGAGGAACAAGTTAATCTGCTTAAAACTTTACGTGGAGAAAGAGGCAGGCCGTGCGGAGGGCAAGGTCATCCGTAGACACGTGGGCTCCGTGCAGGTCGGCGTGACCTCCGCGTTGAACACATAATAGCGTTTGACTTTTCTAAATATCAAGGGTGATTTGGATAGCGTTTCACGCGGTGCGCCAAGAAATCGAACCCGAGGAAGCCGGAGCCCGGGCGGCCGGGACGTCAGCGGCTCGGGGAGGGGAGGCATGTGCTGCCAGCAGCGTGCGCCGGACCAGGCTTGGCCCGGTTTGATGCCGTTCCCATAAAGGCATGCTCCATGCCTAATATAGACTTTTCTCTCCCAGCACCGGTGCCGGCTCCGCGGGGCTGTGCGCCGAGGGGTGGGGCGGCTCAGCCCAGCTGTCACCTGGTGGCCCAGACCAGACCTGCTTCCCTCCTGTTCCCCCTCGTGGCTCCCGGGCCCTGCTAGCCACCTTCTGGGTGGGTCCCTGGTGCTGCTGTTCAGTGGATAAACTATCTTTAGTTTCCTGTATGGGAAACTACAAACCGAGCGGAAGGTGCCGACTCCTCAGGCTCCCGGCCCACTCCTGCCCAGCCTCCCTGCCAGCAGCATCCTCCGCCGAGGGGCATGTCACCACCCCCCAAAGTCAACAGTTCACACGATGGTTTCATCTTGTACCCGCCATGGTTGCATCCTACGGAACAGTCCGGCCGTCCTACAAACCCTCCTGGCTCTGTTCACACCCTGGTGGTTTTTAGGTGAGGCGGCACTGCTCTGGGCTTCGGTGGTTCGCTGATATTGACGTTTGAGGAGGAAAACTGGCCCCAGACGGGTTTGATTAAGAAAAAAAAAAAAAAAAAGGCTGTAACTGCCAAAGCCGGTTTGGCTCAGTGGATAGAGCGTCGGCCTGTGGACTGAAGGGTCCCGGCTTCGATTCCAGTCAAAGGCACGAAACCTTGGTTGCTGGCACATCCCTAGTAGTGGGTGTGCAGGAGGCAGCTGATAGATTTCTCTCTCTCATCGATATTTCTAACTGTCCATCCCTCTCCCTTCGTCTCTGTTAAAAATCAATAAAAATAGATTTAAAAGAAAAGGCTGTAAGGCACGCTGTTGTAGACACAGGTGTCTGCCTTGTGCCAGACGTGTGCGGGGCGGTCCGCGGTCCAGCAGCGGCAGTGGCGTGAGCACGGTCGTGGGGGCTGCACGGCGTTGGGGAACAAGGATGCAGGAGGAGGAAGAGGAGAACCGAGTGCTCGCCCTGGCCCGTCACCGGCCTGCTTTATGACGTGGGACAAAATCCTTTGTTTGTCTGCCTCTCAGGGGTTGGGTGTAGGAATTAGGGGGGAGTGCTGTGGGGGGGTTTGGCGGTTCCAAGCACAGCCTGAGGTCCTGACCTTGTCTGGTGGTCTGCATTGTTCTCGGCCTTGGTTTTCCCACCTGTAAACCACGTTAACAATCTGTGCTGTCATAAGGACGGAGCTAAATACCGCGTGGACAGAGCTCAGCCCCATGGCTGGCCGGGGGGGGGGGCAGCGCCCCTGCCTTCAGTGTGGCTGCTCGGTCGTTACTTTTAACGCTCCGTCTCTGTCCCTCCTCAGCAGGTAAGTGTGTGCGTCATTGTATTTAGAAGCTTTGCCAGTAAAATCTTAGGTGTACACTGTGTGTGAAGAAGGGACTGAAGATGATCTTTTGCCTTTTATTTTTTTATATATTTTTCTTGACTTCAGAGAGGAAGGGGGAGAGAAACATCAATGATGAGAGAGAATCATGGGTCAGCTGCCTCCTGCGCACCCCCTGCTGGGGATTGAGCCCCAACCCGGGCACATGCCCTGACCGAGAACGGAACTGTGACCTCCAGGTTCCTGGGTTGACGCTCAACCACTGAGCCACGCCGGGCGGGCGGGCTTTTGCCTTTTAAACCTGTTCCGGCATGTGAGGAGAATGACAGAATGTGACCCGAGGACTGTTGCTTGGGGTTGGCACTGAGCCCCACTTCCGCCTGTTGGTTGGGGACGGTCTGAGGCAGCCGTTGGTTGTTGCTGCACCTCCAGGCGGGTCGCTGCCTGGCGGCAGGAATGGGGCTCAGAGAGGCTTAGCGGCTCGTTCGGCGGGGACCCGGTTTGGGGGCAGTGGTGAGTCCAGTGGACTTTCTGGGCAACCAGTGTCCTCGCTGTCCAGGGCTGCTCCTTCCCTCACAGCATTGCCCGCTCCAGCTCCCGCCTGTCCTCAGGCCCGACGCCAGCCCACTCAGCTCTCCACACCCTCCATGGGCACTCAGCCCTCCGCCCACTCAGCCCTCCGCCCTATCAGCCCTCCGCCCACTCAGCCCTCCGCCCTCTCAGCCCTCCGCCCACTCAGCCCTCCGCCCTCTCAGCCCTCCGCCCACTCAGCCCTCCGCCCACTCAGCCCTCCGCCCACTCAGCCCTCCGCCCTCTCAGCCTTCCTCCCACTCAGCCCTCCGCCCTCTCAGCCCTCCGCCCACTCAGCCCTCCGCCCACTCAGCCCACTCAGCCCTCCGCCCACTCAGCCCTCCGCCCTCTCAGCCCTCCGCCCACTCAGCCCTCCGCCCTCTCAGCCCTCCGCCCACTCAGCCCTCCGCCTTCTCAGCCCTCTGCACTCAGCCCTCCATCCACTCAGCCCTCCTCCCACTCAGCCCTCCTCCCACTCAGCCCTCCTCCCACTCAGCCCTCTGCACTCAGCCCTCCTCCCACTCAGCCCTCCGCCCTCTCAGCCCTCCGCCCACTCAGCCCTCCGCCCACTCAGCCCTCCTCCCCCTCACCCCTCCGCCCACTCAGCCCTCCGCCCACTCAGCCCTCCGCCCTCTCAGCCCTCCTCCAACTCAGCCCTCCGCCCACTCAGCCCTCCGCCCTCTCAGCCCTCCTCCCACTCAGCCCTCCGCCCACTCAGCCCTCCGCCCACTCAGCCCTCCGCCCTCTCAGCCCTCCGCCCACTCAGCCCACTCAGCCCTCCGCCCACTCAGCCCTCCACGCACTCAGCCCTCCTCCCACTCAGCCCTTGCCCACTCAGCCCTCCGCCCTCTCAGCCCACTCAGCCCTCCGCCCACTCAGCCCACTCAGCCCTCCGCCCACTCAGCCCTCCGCCCACTCAGCCCTCCGCCCTCTCAGCCCTCCGCCCACTCAGCCCTCCGCCCTCTCAGCCTCCGCCCACTCAGCCCTCCGCCCTCTCAGCCCTCCGCCCACTCAGCCCTCCGAGCACTCAGCCCTCCGCCCACTCAGCCCTCCGCCCACTCAGCCCACTCAGCCCTCCGCCCACTCAGCCCTCCGCCCACTCAGCCCACTGAGCCCTCCGCCCACTCAGCCCTCCGCCCACTCAGCCCACCTCCCACTCAGCCCTCTGCACTCAGCCCTCCGCCCACTCAGCCCTCCGCCCACTCAGCCCACTCAGCCCTCCGCCCACTCAGCCCACTCAGCCCTCCGCCCACTCAGCCCTTCCCCACTCAGCCCTCCGCCCTCTCAGCCCTCCGCCCACTCAGCCCACTCAGCCCTCAGCCCACTCAGCCCTCCGCGCACTCAGCCCTCCGCCCACTCAGCCCACTCAGCCCTCCGCCCACTCAGCCCTCCGCCCACTCAGCCCACTGAGCCCTCCGCCCACTCAGCCCTCCACCCACTCAGCCCTCCGCCCACTCAGCCCACTCAGCCCTCCGCCCACTCAGCCCTCCCCCCACTCAGCCCACTCAGCCCTCCGCCCACTCAGCCCACTCAGCCCTCCGCCCACTCAGCCCTCCCCCCACTCAGCCCACTCAGCCCTCCGCGCATAGAGCCCTCCGCCCTCTCAACCCTCCGCCCTCTCAGCCCTCCGCCCACTCAGCCCTCTCAGCCCTCCGCCCACTCAGCCCTCCGCCCACTCAGCCCTCCGCCCACTCAGCCCTCCTCCCACTCAGCCCACCTCCCACTCAGCCCTCCGCGCACTCAGCCCTCCGCCCACTCAGCCCTCCGCCCACTCAGCCCACTCAGCCCTCCGCCCACTCAGCCCTCCGCCCACTCAGCCCACTCAGCCCTCCGCCCACTCAGCCCTTCCCCACTCAGCCCTCCGCCCTCTCAGCCCTCCGCCCACTCAGCCCACTCAGCCCTCCGCCCACTCAGCCCTCCGCCCACTCAGCCCACTCAGCCCTCCGCCCACTCAGCCCTCCGCCCACTCAGCCCACTCAGCCCTCCGCCCACTCAGCCCTCCGCCCACTCAGCCCACTGAGCCCTCCGCCCACTCAGCCCTCCGCCCACTCAGCCCACTGAGCCTTCCGCCCACTCAGCCCTCCCCCCACTCAGCCCACTCAGCCCTCCGCCCACTCAGCCCTCCGCCCACTCAGCCCACTCAGCCCTCCGCCCACTCAGCCCTCCGCCCACTCAGCCCACTCAGCCCTCCGCGCATTCAGCCCTCCGCCCTCTCAGCCCTCCGCCCTCTCAGCCCTCCGCCCACTCAGCCCTCCGCCCACTCAGCCCTCCGCCCTCTCAGCCCTCCGCCCTCTCAGCCCTCCGCCCACTCAGCCCTCCGCCCACTCAGCCCTCCACCCACTCGGCTCTCCGCTCTCCGCACCCTCCATGCCCACTCAGCTCTCTGCACCCACTCAGCTCTCTGCACCCACACCTGGCCCCACAGCTCTCCTGTCTCCCTTCTCTGCTGCCTTCCAGCTCCTGCCCTGTCCTCCCCGCTGCCTCCCTTCCCCCTGGAGACAGCACCGCTGCCCCGTGACAGAAAGGAGTTAATAAAAACCAATGTGTAACCGAAACTTGAAAACCCATAAATCGCCTTGTTTTTTCTAGGATGTTGGTAGCATTTTGATTTAATAGTTGGACAAACACAAGGGCCTATTTTATTCAGAGTTTACAGGCCTCAAGGCTGTTATTCCTCCAAATTTAATGGCATTGAAATTGCAGGGTTTGCTATAATTTGCCTATCGCTTTCTGCTCCGCCATTGATGTTTATTGTCGGTGGGATGGAATCTCGCTCCCACTCACTTAGATAACATGTCTGTTAAACATTTAGATAATTGTACTGTCATTAACTTGTCACATCATTGTAGAGACTCAAAACAGAGGCAGGGTAAGTAGAGGTACCGGAGGAGTGGGGGTGGCGGGAGGAGGCAGGAGAGGAGGAGGGGGCCCCTCCCGAGTTAAACCACAGGAGGTGAGGGCTGGTTTCAGCCTTGGTGTTGCGCGGGGGCGTCTGAGTTAGGGGGTGTGCTGCAGAGCTGTGCTGGGCCCTGGGCCCGAGCGGCAGGTGCTCCGAGACCCTCGGTGTCCTCTCGTCCCCAGCATTGGCCTTCAGCTTCCAAAGACCCATTTTCTAGCTTCCCTCAGGGATGCTGAGGACAATATGCTATGTAATTACAGCGCATGGAGAACAGCCCACACGTCCAAAGGTAAGGGATCTGTCGATTATGGAACCGGAGTTAGAAAGATGTCTGTGGTGTTTGGGTGATAAAAGCCGGTTAGAGAAAACAGGTTATATAGTGTGATCCCATTGAGTATGAAATACGGAGCCTTCCAGTGAGATTATGGAAGGCTCTGTATCTGTTAACAGTGATTATCTTTAGAGAATGGAATTACAGAGCAGAGAGGGTTTTACTTTGCTTTATCTACTTCTGAATAATAATTATCAGTATTGCCCTGGCCCGTTTTGCTCAGTGGTTAGAACTGTCAGTCTGCAGACCAAAGGGTCTCTGGCTCGATTCCTGCTCAAGGCCACGCACCTCGGGGGCAGGTTCTCCAGCCCTTGCGGGAGGCAACTAATCAATGTGTCCCTCTCCCCTGGATGGTTCTCTTTCTCCCTCTCCTCCTTCCCTTTCGTTCCCTCTAGAAATCAATGGAAAAAATACCCTCCGGTGGGGATTAAAAAAAAAACACACACACACACAAAACACCAAAAAATAATAATAATTATTTATTTTTATTTATTATATAACCATTAGTCACAGGCATGTATCATTTATATAAACTTAAAAAGTAACTTCACAGTATAAACAAGAAAAGTATCACCCTTGAGTCTCAGTTTTTCTGCGGAGAAGGACTTCTTAAAACAAAGGCTACACGTGCAACTAGAGAGATTTGAGAGGGACCCAGCACATCAACATCTCAGTTGCACTGGCAGGTGCTTCAGTTTCCCACTGTGAGGACAGGTAAACACCAGAGGGAGAACTCGGTGCCCTGGGAATGGGCTGGGGCCAGCACTCCCAGATCCCAGCTCCCCGAGGGCCTGGCAGAGGGAGTGGGCAGCAGAGACTGTCTTACACCTCAGTGAGGACAGGCCACACCTGGGTGGGTGCCAGGCCTGGGGTAAGTAGCCGTGAGCTCCCACTCCTCAGAATGGGGAATTCTGGGAGCAGCTAGTAACTGTCACGGAGCTTGGCATTTAAAACGACCCCCCAGAAATTCTGTGGTGTGTGTCCTCTGTCCCCAGGTGGGTGGCAGGTGTGGCTGCGGCCTCTCTGCCTGGCTGGGGACACCGTGCTACCTCCTGCGGCCCGGGGCCTGCTCTGTGACCTGGGCCAAGAGAACTCGCTAGGCGCTCCTCACGGCTGGTGCACACCGGGGACGCACAGACACGGGAAAACGCGCAGGTCCTGAGCAAGGCGTACCGTGGCTGTGATTGTCCTGTAAATAATGCAGGTGTTTGCGTCTGTAAGGGGCCACAAGGTGAATATTTCACAGAGCGTAAGCTAAATATGCTTATATTTAGAAAAGCAGCTTAAATATTTCATATGCTTCGGCTCAGATTCCTGCTTAGTGGTGAGGGAGGCCCGTGGGGGAAGGTGGGGATGCGGCGGAGCCCGGATAGAGGGGCAGAGGAGGAGCAACCTTTGCAGTAGAATACTTTGCGGTAAAAGTATGTGTGTGAGATTGGGCTGCAACAAAGACAGGCAACTCTCAGTTACTGGGAACCCAAGTAGTTGAAAGGCTCAGATTTTTTTTAAAGCATTGTTAAAGACCCTGTGTTTTTCTTTAATGTGAGACACACATGATAACCTAAGAACCGATTTTATTTTGAAAAAGCAACTTCCAACCCAAGAGAATTGAGACCATTCTTCTATATAAAAACTTATACCTGAGTGTTCATAGGTTCATAATAGACAAAAACAAAACAAAACAAACAAACAAAAAACCCCCCCAAAAAAACCCTATTCAAATGTCCATCAACTGATGAGCAGATAAACAAATATGGTCTATCCACACAATGGAATATTATGCTAGGCTAATATGCAAATCGACCAAACTGGGGAACAACCGGTCCCTATGACATACACTGACCATAGGGGGAGCACATGGGCTCAGGGCTGGCGAGTGCAGCAGCAGTGGCTGGAGCCTTACCTGCCTCCAGGCAGTGCTAAGTACCCCTCAAGAGATGTCCTCCTGCCAGCTTAGGCCCGCTCCCCGCAGATGGATATCCCCCTAGGGGTCCTGGACTGTGAGAGGGCGCAGGCCGGGCTGAGGGGACCCTCCTCACAGTGCACAAATGTCGTGCACCAGGCCTCTAGGTCAGCCATAAAAAGGAGCTCAGTACTGACACTCTTTACAATATGACGAATGTTGAAACCAGCATGGAAGAAGCTGAGCACAGAAGGCTACGTACCGTATGATTCCGTGTGTGTGTGAGATGTTCAGAGTAGGCAAACCTCTAGCGAGGCAGCACATTAGTAGTCGCTAGGGTGGAGGCGAGGAGAGGATGGAGAGTGACAACAGATGTGTGTGGTTTCTTTTGGGTGAAAATGTCCTGGAATTAGTGTTGCTGGTGTTTGTACAACTTTGTGAGTACATCCAAAGCCATTGAACCATATACTTTTACTTTAAAAGGTGAATTTTGTGATTTGTGGATTATATTTCAACTAAAATGAAGAAACAGATTCCAGGTATTTGTGGGATTTCACAGGCTCAGCAGGAGCCTGGCCCTAACCCTAACGCTGCACCACAGGCCTTTCCGGATGGGGGCGGTTTGTATACCAGCGGGCGACCTTCCAGCCAGCGTGGGGCCTTTGGCACCAGCCTGTCCTCGCAGGCAGCAAGAAGTAGGGTGGCTCAGGTACCCCCGTCCTCCCTTTTCAGAACTGGGAAGGAAGATGTGCTTCCAACACCCACAGAGCCCGGGGCAGGGAGCTGCCTTCCGTGTGGGTCTCAGGGAGAAAAGCCGGCCTCCTGGTGCCAGGCGGAGCGCTCTGGCCAAAGGCAGGACGGGACAGCCTGGGCCGGTTTTAAGAAAAGAATCGCTCAGCAAAGTAACATGTGCTTAGTGTGGAGAACGTAGAAAATACACGCAAACAAAAGAGATGTGTCCCCTGAAGTTCCACCACCGTTTTCAGTTTTTTCGTAAATAATGCTCAGGTGTTTGGTAGCCTGTTCCTCCAGTGCCAGCAAACCTGGGTCTTGCTGGTGTATTTTCATGGTTTCCTAGCCGTCTTCCCAGCCCCGTTCACCTTTTTCTGTAGGCTTCGAGTGCTGGCTTGGGTGCTGGGACGCCCCTTTGCCCTCCATGCTTAGGGGAGGGGGAAGGAGGCAGGCCTCATGTCTGAAGGACCTTCCAGGGACTGCAGGCAGGAGCGGAAACTGACAGAGGCAGCACCGTACCCCCTCTTACCTGCCACTGCTCTGCTCTGTCCACAAAACACACTGCGCTGGCCGGGTGTGCTAGAGGCAGCATCCACTCAGCCATTCTAGGTGAGCTGGAGATGCTGGAATGTCCCCGGGCCTCCCCTTCCATCCTCACAGGAGCTCTTCCCCTTTGGTTTCCTAGCCTTGCAAATGGCTGCTCGCCCGGGCAGGACCTGGGCAGATAATTCATGTCCTCTGCTTTGTTAAGGATTGGCACTGCACCCATCGATGTCTTTACCAAGTTAAAACCCAGCGTTAGGTACCAAGTTAAGCATCTCCACGTGTTAAGTTGTCCCAGGTCCAGCCAGGGGAGCTCTCTCCTGCAGGACACCCCAACAGGTGTCAGCAGAGGGCTTTTCTCTCCGAATTTCCTTCTCTCAACAGTTGGAAAAGTAACTTCACGGTGGGTTGCAGGTTTGGGTCAGACGCAATGTTCCCTGCTCCCCGCTAGGAGAAGATCCATTTCAGATTGGAAATGGCTTTGTCTCTAAGTGCCCATTGTCAGATGGGATGCTCATTCCCCTCAGCCAAACAAATATAACACATTCCAGCCCCGGCTCGAATTTTCTATTACTGTTTCACAGGACTCCAGAGAGTTTTAAGATAGCAATTTGATTAAGCTTATGGGGAAGATCCCATCAGATAACATTCTTTTTCTGCAGGTAGAGATAATGTGTTGGAGTATTAAGTATGTTTTAAAGGTAATTATCTTTTCCATATTCATTTTAGTTACAGGAATTGAAAAGGGGGAGACTTTGCACCTGAAAGCTGCCCCCTGGGCCCTGGAGTCACTAGGACGGCTCTCCTCTGAGAAGCACACTTCAGGTTTTTGACAAATGAATGAGTGCTATGGGTTTTTCTATTTTGAAATGGCTCCAGCTCTGGCTCCAGCTCCAGCAAGGTGTTTCCAGAAGGTGGGGTCAGGGCCTGACTTGCATTCCCGTTCTGGAGTACTTTGAAGCTCCCATTGTATGCTCCTGCATGCCAGGGGGTCCCGGTGCTACTCAGAGGACTTGCCTCATCCCCCTTCCAAAAGTAGAGCCTGGAAGGATCCTGTCCCTATACCAGGCCCAGGATGGGAAAGACTAATTCATGGTCCGGGCTTCTAACATGGCGAGGCTCATAGACTTCACCACTGGAGCAGAAGGCACAGGGAGAGTGACCCTGAGCCTCAGCGAGGTCCAGGGACTTGTCCAGAGTCACACGGCACGTTCGAGAGACACGCTGTACACTGGATCCCAGGAGTCTTGGTCTTGGACCATCCTGCCTGTCCCCCAGACAATAATCCTCATCTTTCCTGGAAATCTCCAGGGTAGGAGAGGCTGTCCCTTGTAGTCTCCTTGGCAACCCGTTAGTCAGGGTCCGCCCCCAGGGAGAGCCGCCAGGGCCCCGGTGTGCTTGAGGAGCCCAGAGCGAGCCCAAAGCTGACACTCTCAACCGCCCCAGACCACCTCTGTCTACAAGCCGTGCTGTTCTGAGCACTCTGAAATATTTCAAAATAGGAAAATCAGACCCAGGTCCTGCCTTCAGACTGGTAACCAATGCCAGGGAGGAAAACACACATGGACCTAACAAGATAAGTAATGCTGCAGGGCAGCCAAACGTGGCGTGTGCTGGGGGTTAGTGTAGTGTGTGTAGTGGGACACGTGCCTTTGTCAACCTGAGATCCTTCCTTCTGCCGCCCGAACCCCCTGGCCCCACGTTTGCCCACTGGCATCTCTGCCGATCACCTGGGCACCTGCCATTGGATGGCTACAGCCGTGGTCTGAAGGCAGCTGACTCTGGAAAGGGCCCCAGATGGCAGGTTTACTTGACATTTAAGACCCCAGGCTGGTGCCGCACAGTGCCCATGGTCTCCAATTCCCGCCCCATTCCCACCGGACCGGGGTGGCGTGGAGAGGTGGATGCCGACTCAGTGGGCCCAGGCAGGGTGAGTGCTTGGCCTTGTGCCCTAGATTCTAGGTATGGATGTCGCTGGCATCTTGTGTGCCCACCCAATATTACCTCTCCTATGCGTAGCCTTCAAAATACCCTGCTTGTCTCACCCCCGCTGCACACTGAAATCATTTGGGGAAGCTTTGAAAAAACATCCAAGGCTCCCACTCCAAGCCTGTTAGGTCAGAATCCGGCCCCAGGTGAGAGGTGGTGTTTCACAGCTCCCAGGGGACCCCGGGGCGTCTGGCCAAGGTGAGAAACTCCGGATGGGGGAGATCGGGGACCACTGTGTGGCCCCGAAAATGTGTCACAGAGTTGGGCCTTACCTCTGTCGTCCCGTACAGTGTGTTCATAAAGAGCCACGTACAATCTCCCATTCTCTGCTACTGTCATCTGTTGTCTCCTCCATGTCTTCCCTACCCCGCTCTCTCACGTGTCTGGTCTGCCTGCCCTATGCGTGGCTTAGATGTTTCTGTGACGGACTGATGTTTGCACCTCCTCCCCTCGATTCAGGTTGAACCCTAACCTCCAATGGGATGGATTTGCAGGGGTAGGGCCTTTGGGCAGATGGAGATGAGGTTATGGGGGGTGGGGAGCTCTCTCAGTGGATTAGTGCCCTCATAGGAAGAGGAAGAGCCTAAAGCGCGTTCGCTCTGCCACGCCAGGCAAGCTGGAACGTGGTTGTCAGCAAACCAGGAGGAGAGCCTCACCAAGAGCCCAGCCATGCTGCCCCAGGATCTCAGACTTCCAGCCCCCAGAACGGGGAGAGAGAAAGGCCTGCTGGTGAGGCCACTATCGTGGTGTTTGTTACAGCTGCTGGAGCAGAGCAAGACCGTGTCCTTCTCGGTCATGCTCCTCTCCCAACTAAGCAGCGAAAGCGTTTCCTCCTCTGGTCTCCTGCTCGGGGCCATCTTGCTGGGGCTTGGGGGTTAGAGCATTGGTCCCTGAGCCCTTGTGCTGGGTCAGAATAAGTAGTCACTCAGAAGTACCTGTTGTGTGTTTAACCAGAAGCAGTAAAGGGAGCTTCCTGGCTGGAAGCCAGAAAATGTAATCTGTTCTCGCCTGAATTCCGAGTTTTGCTCTTTACCAGCCAGCTGTGTGGTCTTGGACAACTCGCACTACATTTGCAAGGTTCGCATTCGTTGTCTGAAGCGTCAGAGCACCACACTTTATCTATAGACCCCAAGGTGGGTGTGAGGCCAGAGTGATCTTGGCCAGAAGTAACATCTTTGCAAGGTGAAAAGTACAATTCACGTTGAAGGTGTGGTTATAATTGTGATGTCTCTTGCCACCTCTGGGATGTGGCTTTAGGACGCCCTAGTAGGCCAGTGCCCCCAGCCTGTGGCCTCTGCACCGCCTCCCATCCCTGCCCTCTCAGGCCCTCCCCTTCTCTGGCTTCCCCTGTTGTGCTCTCCTGCATGTACAAGGAATGTTGTATGAAAGCATTATAGCATATTTTTAATTACAGAGAAAATAAACAGGGAAGCAGGCTGGTCCATTCAGTAGCTAACTATTCGGTCACCTGAGGGGCAGAGGTTTGGAGGAGCAGTGTCCTAGGATGTTTGACTAAATGTGGTTGGAGTAGGACAATGAGACAGACTCCACCCGCAAGCCATTCCACCTCCATAACCTCTAGTGTGGAGAAGATTTCAGAAGGGAGAGATTCCCTAGACCAGTGGTCGGCAAACCGCGGCTCTTTGGTGTTCTAACCCTTAGTTGTTCTAACACCACTTCTTCAAAATAGACTCGCCCAGGCCAAAACCTGACTTCTGCGCATGGGCCACGAAATTTCAATTGCTCTGTACATGGTATTTTGTGGAAGAGCCATACTTAAGAGGCCAAAGAGCTGCATGTAGCTTGCAAGCCGCGGTTTGCCGACCACTGCCCTAGATGATCATTCTTTCCTCATTCAGGAGCGAGGATTAGAGCACCAGCTGATGCCCTCGGCCGTGCCAGCATCCAAAATAGCTGCCCCCCTCCCCACCCCACCCCCCGGCTTGGAAGAGGGCTGTGACAGAGGCGTGCCTGGTAGCATGCTGGGAGGCAGGGACCAGCCCGGATGGGGGCAGTGGGCAGGGAGGCTTGGCGGCCGAAGGGGAGCCTCAAACAGAACTTCCCTCTCACCTTCATCTCTCCTGCTTTGGAGGGCACGTGTTTTGTGGGGGCGGCGAATGCTTTGCTCCGCGCGTCCTGCAGAAGGAACCTTTGTGTGTCACTAATCCCCTCCCTTTCTTGGATTCCTGTTTCTGGGCTCGTGGTGCCTGGCTTTGTGGAGGGAGGGGGGAGGGAGGGTATAAAAGGGCGAGACAGGAGACTCCGGTGCTTGTGCTCGGACTCAGAGCCTCCACATTCCAGAGACCCCCCAGGGGCCCCTCTCCCGGACCCTTCAGCTCCAGAGGCCATTGTGCGCCCTCCTGCCCTCTGACCCCGGGCTCTGGGAAGCAGCAGGTTGTTGACACTTGGACAATCATTTCTTGCAAGGCAACTGCCTCCCTTGGGAGCTCCCTCTGCCTTGGGGTGGTGACTGTTCCCCCTGCCAGGAGGGGAGGGGTGGGGGGGGAGGAGGGAAATGAGCTCTGGGCCGGAGAGGGAGGACAGGAGAGGGCTCCTCGGTCTCGGCCCCCCAGGCGGCTTCCCGTGTCCTCCACAGTCCGCTCCTCTCACCTGTCAGCTCAGAAGCAGGGGTCAGCTTCGGGAAGGCGAGCTCAGGGGAGGGTCTCCTGCTCTCCGGGCGCCGTGTGTCTCTGGGGAGGATGTCTGTCTTGTCTCCCGCAGCCCCGGGAGCAGAGGCGGTGGCCAGCCCTGGCGCTGCTGCGTGTTAGGGGCGAGACGTGGGGCGCGCCGCTTGCCCTGTGAGACGCTCAGCCCCTTTGGCAGAATGGGGTTCAAACCCACCCTGACCTCACTCACGGGACCGCAGGAAACTCTCGAAAGGATGTGAACGCCAGCCCTTTGCACGGCGGCGCGCACGTGTGGCTTGTTTCTCCCAGAGCTGAGGCTGCGTCCTGTGGGTGAGCCCACCGTGTCTGAGTGCGTGCTTGCCAAGCACTCTCTTCTCCCTTCTCTTTCCTAATGCATTTCAGGAAGCGCTCTTCAGAAGAGGGTGAGAGGTGACCGAGGGACTCTGACATTTTTAAAGTGCCACTTGGCATTCCTTTTGCCTTGGCCCTAATAACAAATAACGCAAACTGCACGGCCCGGGCGGAACTGGGATGTCTGGTCCAGATGACCTGAGTGGGTGTTGTGTCTCCGCAACCAGAATTCCCCGATTCGTGGACCTTGTCGGTACCGTTTCCCCAGCAATATGCAGAAGCCCTCTTGCTAAGCTACAGAAAGTCTGCCCGGTGTTTTAATTCTGGAAGAAGCGGATTATTGTGGCCATGTTTAACCTTTGGCCCCACCACAAAAGCATTATCAAAATTAGTCACCAAAAGGTTCTGTCTTCCTCTCCCCGCCCCCATGTCCCTGTTGGCCGGGGCTGGTTTAGCATCTTGGTGAGATTCTTCCGAGTAAGACTCTGGGTCCAGCAGCACAGAGACTTCGGGCTGGTCCACAGTGGGCCGGAGGCAGAGGCCCTGCAGTGGGGCCGGAATTTATGGACAGGATTTTAAAATACTCTTCTTGGCTGTGTTGAAAGCTGGAGTCTCTTCAGAGGCTGTTTGGTATTTATTCATCAGAACTTTCTTTAATGCCTCCTTCTACCGGGCTTCTTGGCGGCCCCAAAGTCCGGTTTGCCCTGCAGGGACCTGTAGGTTGGGGGTCCAGGGGAAGTGTATCCGGACCTGGGTCATTTCTCTGGGTTTAAATCCCATCCTTCCCCCGAGACCGGTTTGGCTCAATGGATAGAGCGTTGGCTTGAGGACTGAAGGGTCCCGGGTTCGATTCCGGTCAAGGGTATGTACCTTGGTTGCGGGCATATCTCCAGTAGGGGGTGTGCAAGAGGCAGCTGATCGATGACTCTCTCATCGATGTTTCTAACTCTCTATCTCTCTCCCTTTCTCTTTGTACAAAATCAATAAAATATATTAAAAAAAAAAATCCCATCCTTCCTGTCGGTTCCTCATTTTGCCCTCGGGCAGATAATTGGAAACCTGAGCTGCCGCTTCCTCCTCCATAAGGTGGGGCTAATAATAATGGTGTCCACCTCTCAGTGTGCTTTCCGAGGATGGGTATCAGGACACACGTGGAGGGCTTGGAAAGGCACTTGGCACTGCCTCCGTGTTTAGCACCTGTTAGCTACTCCTGAGGTTATTTCCGTGGTCATCGGTGCCATATTATTGATTTCTCCTCGCCCGCCAGGTCCGGGCTGGCTCCTGCCTCATGCATTCATCCTCCGAGGCCCCACCCGTGGGCCTTTGTTGGTGGCCTGTCCCATCGCCTGCCCCTTCCTTCCTTCCCCAGCTTCCCTGGCAGGCGTGTTTGGAGCCTCCTCGTGGATGCGGGAGGGGGAGGGACGCTGGCTTCATTTCCCACCAGGAGCCCGACCTGCAGCGGGGCCTGGGCGGGAAGCGCTTTATAAGCTCGCGATGAAAGCTGTAAAGCGAGATGGCCAAGGATCCGGCTGGCCAGCCCCGGGATTATGGCGACCCTGGAATGCCGGGGCCTCTTAAGAAGCCAGTGTCTATTTACAGTGTATCTCTCATAAACCCGCCCCGGCCAGGGCAGGGGGACGCGCCCTCCTGGCATGTGATTGATTATCTGGTATTTATGCCATTGAGGACTTGTCAGCGGTTCAGGGTCAAAGGGTCATCTCATGTGTCTTGCCGCCAGTCCACCTCCTTTTGTACAGTGTGGACGGGCTGGCCCTGCACAAAACAGCTTTTTCTTTGCCTCGGGACAAGAGGGAGGGGTGGGGGGCGTGTCAATGAAATTTTTTTTCAGCCTTTTCTGAATAGTGTCCTTTTAATTCTAAAGAACTTTTAATTAAAAGTAGAAGGAAAATTCATCTTGAGAAGGTTTAACTTACCTTAACAGATACTTTTGTGTCCCAAGAAGCGGGGAGTGAGTTTCAGAAAAGGAGTGTAAGGGTTTTTGTGGAGTCTCTCCCCCTCCCCAGAGTGTGGCCCCGGGAGCGGGAGGACAGAGGCTGTCCTTCCTGGTGCTGGAGCCGTAACATTCAGAAAGGGACCTTGGTCCCTCTGGTCCAACTCCTGCTTATTGTAGATGAAGAAATGTGCCCTGAACAGGCGAAGAGACTGTCCCGGAGTCAGGCGGCCAGTTGGTGGCCAAGTCGGGGCCGGGCCCTGCCCTCCTCTGCCTTCTCGTGCTCCGTCGTGCACACTGAGTTGTGGCTCAAGGCTAGGATGCCAGGTGAAGAGACACGTGCTGTGGCTGTTGCTGATTTTAGGCCCTAGGTATTGGAGACTTGGGAACCACTCCTGAGGGACCACCCAGCTCATCCCCCCACCCCGAGCAGACAGTCCTGGCTCCAGGGTCCCAGGGGACTTGCTTTGTGCCTCCGCCCGCAGAGAGAGGGGGCTTGAGGCTCTCTGATTGTAGGAAATACCAGTACCCCCTGCCCAAATCCCGGCGCTCTGAGCGTCTGGATGTCCTGAACAGTTAACTCTGTTATTTACCTCCTGCGGCTCAGGCGTGGCTATTACTCCCCCAGACTAAACGGGAGGCTCTGTTTCACACCCACGTTTTTAAAGCCTTTTGTTTCCCCTGGTTTCAAAGCCTACTTCCTTTCCCGAAGCAGAGGAGAAGGCCAGGTGAAAGGGAGGAGCGGAGGAGCGAGGCCGCAGGCTGTGCGTGTGGCCCAGAGACCTGGAGCGCCGGGGCCTGTCCTCGGTTTTCTGCTTGTGGCCGGGACCTGCCTCTTCATAGGAGGGTTTCTGGGTCTGTGATGTTCACCGTGTCCAGTGCATTGAATTGATAATTCAGCACCCAAATGCTGGAAAGAACAGTCTTTTATGTCCCTTAATGAGAGCTATAAAAACCAGTGGTGGATCTGGTTTTATGAATGATCTTTATGACTTACCTGATAACTAGTAGTGGTTCAACACAAAGGACTCATAACTCAGTCCGGCCCGCCGCTGGCTGCCCTCGGTGAAGACGTGTTTTAAAGTTGCCGTCTTGTTCCTCAGGAGTGGCCCGGGTGTAGTGCTCCCCTCGCCTGTCTCCTGGTGGAGGGAGGTCCCGGCCTCACTCTGGGGGTGAGGGGAGGGCCAGCGGGCCTGCCCACCCAGGATGCCAAGGACTCCCCTCTCAGACTGCTCTCCCCAGAAGGGGAGGAGGACACAGGGCTCATTGCAGTATCTCTGTCCGGGGGACTGATCATTGTTGGCTGTGCTGGGAGGAGAATAGGAATGCAGAGGAAGATGTGCAGGGATGTGAGAAGGAACTCGTTTGATCTGTGCCCCACAACAAGAGGCAGTGAGTGAGCCAGAGAGAGAGAGAGAGAGAGAGAGAGAGAGAGAGAGAGAGAGAGAGAGAAGCTCAGGTTAGATGCTGCTGAGAATTGCTGATACAAAGCTACCCCTGAGACAGGAGCCTTCAGCTCTGCAGCTGCAGCTGTTGAGCGTGTAAACATGCTTACACCCTTCGCTTTTACAGATTTTCATTTTTTTTTTTTAAGTGGAATTTGAATGACTTTGTGATTGCAGATTTTAAAAGTAATAGATGGACATATTATCAATTCAATGACTGGACATGTAAGCATCATCCTGAATACAGATTCAGAAAGGCTGGCCCCCCCCCCATCTGGGAGTCAGAGGCAGGGGCCAGTGCCCCACCCATGGAGCAACCCGGGGGTGGAGGGGCTTTGGCCGAGGGAAGCCCTTGAACAGGGCAGCAGGCGGGTGTGGGGGCGGCAGCGAAGGACGGCCTGGATGAGGCTGTGGCATCTGCCTGTCATCCCTCCCCCTGTTTATCTCAGCCGAGAACAGGCCCTGCAGCCCTGCCTGAACCTTTGCGTGGGGCTGCTGAGCTGAGAGGAGATGTGGACACCCCATTCTCTCCCTTCCCAGGCCCCCTCCTCCCTCGGACACACCTGCTCCTGTGAAGGCAGCGTTGGTGGAGGGGTCGTGCGGGCAGCGCAGACGTGCCCCTGAGTGGGTGCCATCACTTCCAGGCAGAGCTGGGGTGGGCTGGGACTCCTGTTGCCCTGATGTGCGTCTTGCCCCGGCTGGCCTTGTTCTGGGCTGGCTGGTGGGCCTTCCTCTCCCTTGTCCCACCCTCGCCGGCTGATGAATTGGGGTTAGTCGATAGGGGCTCTGACGTGGCCCTTGTGCTTGGTCAGAGGCCGCTGGGTGACAAGGACAGGGAGAACCACTGCTGGTGTAGCCTGGCATTTGGAAACTGATGGGCTCAGCCAGTTTGGAAACATCAGTTTGGGCCCCAGAAAAACCTGACAAAACCTGGCACTATCAGCCTCAAAATATCTACACTGAAGGCAGCCTGGAGCACACACATTCCCTGGGCTTACGAAAGGCTGGAGATGGAAGGGAATAAAAAGCTCCTTCCCACCCCACACACACCCCAAATCCAAATCTCACTGAGCTGGCATGTCACCAAATGACCCCCACTCCTCTTCTTTTCAGAAGAACCGAGATAACTGGCCATTCATCCATTCCACATTCATTGCATGCCTGCTAGGTGCTCAAACGCCGGGCATACAAAGATGAATGAATCCTGGGGTCTGGATGCAGGGCACTCAGAGGTGGGAAGACAGACACACAGGCAGGGATTGTAATATACAGCACTGAGTGCAGGGGTGGTGAGGTTTGTCCACAGGGTATGTGGGGACCCAAAGGAAGGGGGGACCCAAAGGAAGGCGGTACAGAGCAGACACCCAGAGAATGCTGAGCCTCCTGGAGAAGAAGACAACACGGGGTTTTTAAAGCAGAATGGAAACTTAGCCAAAGGAAGGGAGACCGCAGAGGCAGGAACGGAACCGTGTGCTCGAAGCGGTGGCGATGGCGTACACTTCACGTCTGAGGCAGATGCGCAGGATGAGGGTGGAGGGGTGGGCAGGCCCAGACCACAGGGTCTTGGTAGGCCATCGGAAGGCCCCTAGATTTTGTTCTTAGTGATGGGGAGTCTCGAGAAGCCTTTGAAAGGCAGTTACGAGGCCAGATGGGTTTCTGACCAGTCACCCCGGTGGTTGTGTGCGGGTCCCCTAAGGGGCTGGGCTGTGTCTGGGAGCCCCTCACAGGAATCCCAGTGAGGACGCTGGTGGCTTAGGTGCGGCAGCACCTTTCTGGAAGGAGGAGGAGGGGAAAGAACTTGGATAATAAAAGATGAGCTGGATTGAACAGGAGGAGGAGGAAGAGGAGGAGGAGCTGGGCCTCTGGGGTGACACGGGCTTCGGGCTTGGGCGACAGAGCAGATGTGGGTGCTAATAACAGACAAAGATCTGGGAAAGGGAGCGGGTTTGGGAGCAGAAGATGTGGGTTGGGTTTGGACACACTGGGCTTAAGGTGCCTGTGAGACATCCAGGGACACTTGGGCATGGATTTGTGGGCTGGAGGTGTGGTGTTAGCTGGGATGGTCCCTGAGACCCTGAGAATAGAGGTCACGGGGACAGACGGGGTGGGAGCGGACAGGGCCCGACGCCGTGGGGGCGTGGGGCCCGGTTCAGCAGGGTCAGACCCCAGCCTGTCAGGCCCTCCAGCTTCACAGACAGAAGCGCTGGCCTCCGGTGCAGAGGGCTTTTCCAGAAGAACCTGAAGGCTCCTAGCTGCAGGGATGCCCTCAGGCAGCTGAGGGTCTGCGGGGCCAGAGGTGCTCTGATGGCCCCGCTCTGGCCAGCCTCAAACCCCAGGGACCTCCCTAGGCCAGGCTGGGGCGGGAGGAAAGAAGCTGGCAAGAGAAGGAATAGCCTCAGGGCTGCCGGGATCTTCAGGGCTTACCAGTCGACCCTCCTGCTTCTCGGGGACTGAATGGGCAGTCGTTCATGCAGTTCCGGAAAGTTCTTAGAGAGGACCTTCCTGAAAGACACGCCTAGGTGACTTCCTGTGGGCCCCATGGCCTCACACACCAGCCCTTTGCATGCGTGTCTCCTTCCTGCGGGTAAGCACGCTGGTTCCGCTTACTTTCTGGAGGGAGTCGCACACCGTCTCCTCCAAAGAGAGAGAGAACAGGGCCTCTGGACCCTGCTCCGCTCAGACACCCCTCTCCCTAAGAGCCCTCCTTCCACCCTCCCTCTCCCACACGGGTCCCACAACAGCGCTTCATCCGGGACTCGGGCCCCACCCTCCTCTGCACCCTCTTCCAGGGGCCTGGCATTTTGGGACCAGCTGCCAGGATGATTGACACAAAGCCAATCTATAAATAAAGTCTTTTTCTTTTTCTCATAAAGACTTTGTGGCTGAGTTTGCCTTCAAGGTCAAGATCAGACCTTTCTAAATAAACACATATCAAAGGATCATTAGCAAAGCAGCGCTGTTAAATTGAGATATTAACTTCTGTCAACTGCCTGTTTCTTTTTTGTTTTGTAACTCGTGGCTGCAGTAGGCTTTTATTATTTTGTCCTTAGGCAGTCGCATCTGGCTTCTGTGGAGACTGTAAAAATTAAAAAGCAACACAAATCATGGCAAGAGAAAAGCAGTAAATTCAATGATAAGAATTTAAAATTAAAATGTTTCATCGCTTTTATATTCTGCAAAACATGAAATGAATGTTTGCTGCCTGTTGCCATAAACCTAACAGCTAATCGTCCGCTTGAGTTTTTTCCCATCTCCTTCGCTCATCACCATCAATTCTGTCTTGGCACGAGGCGAGGCATAAAGGGAAAGCCGTGTGTATGTGTGTGTGTGTGTGGTGTGTACACACGCGCGGTAGGTGGAGGCAGAGAGGCAGATGCACTGATACCCACCTCATTGGAATGGTGGAGACAACGGGGCTGCATCTCTTGGAGCCTGGGTGGGGAAGGAAGGATTGAAGACTGGTCCATCCCCAGGAATCAGAATTCCCTTTTTCCTTCACTGTTTGTACTTTAGCATCAAAAACAAAGCAACAACAAAACCCCCAGGTCATCAGCATAAGCGGCCACTTACAGCCTCCAAGTGACATTCTACAGAGGAACTTCCAGAGCAGGTGCATGGTGCTGGCCGAGGGGTCCGAGCAGGTGCTGCTCCCCCCACCCCGGAGAAAGCCGGCCTTCTGGGCGAGTGCCAGGGTGGGTGCGGCGGGATCCTGGTCTCTGGTGCAGCCGGAGGCTCCGGGTTTGTGTCCTGGGCCATCAACTCCTCCTGCAAAAACCAAGTGGAATGCCGGGCCTGGCTCCATGCTAGGCCGTGCGGGAGATAAAAGTGGAAGTTCATTTTTCTTCCCTGCTCTGGAGGAGCTGCGGCTTGAAGATGAAGCAGATATGAGGCTCCCTGTTGTTGAACAGCTGGAAGGCGGGGGGGAGGCGGTGTGAATGGGGTGTGGAGGTGTATGAGCCATCCGCACAAGTGCTAGCGAGGGCGGGGTTGTTCGAAAGGAGTGTCGCTGGTTCAGGGAGAGCTTTTGGGATGTGAACTGTCTTAAGCTAATTCTCGAGTCTCCCCCGCTTGGAGCCTGGAAGCTGGGGTGAGCATGTCGGGAATGTATCCCCATGTCCAACGAGGGCAGCCGGGGCCATGGGGGCGGGGTGGGGGTCGAGGGCCGTAAGTCCCTTTCATGCCGCCTGTCCCACTTTGACTGCTGGACCCACAGGCACAGGGGCCGAGCTCTTTGTCCCCGGCGAGCTTCTCCAGCCCAGGGAGAGGCGAGAGAGCCAGCCATGGCGTGGCCTCGTCAAAGGGAACGAGGGAAAGTGTGAAGATTAGGGGACGGAAGAGTCAAGTTAAGAGGGTATGACTAATACAGCTGGTCATTCAGATAGGAGAGCGCATTGTTCCCCGTGCCCAGATGGTCCTCGGAATAAATCAGCTCAGGCAGGAGAAGACTTCCAGGACGAGGAGGTTGGAGCCACTGCCTGCCCGCCGTTCTAAGGGACGTAGCCAGGGCCCCGCCCCGGATGGTAGCCCTTCGTCTCCCTCCTGCGTGCATGGGGCCGGGGATGGCGTGTGCGTGCGTGTAAACATGTCATTTTATAGCCTCTCTTTCTTCCAGAAGAGTGTACGAGGGCTTAGGCTGCGAGGGGAAGCTTAGGCCTCATCCCAGCGCTGCAGGCGGGAGATCCGTACAGGCAGTCGCTTGTTTAAGTCCCGTCTCCTCCGAGGGGTGGGAGGCTGTGAGAGCAGGGCCTGTACCTGTCTGAGTCACCAGGTACCTGGTCCCCATGCCGCTCAGAGGCTGGTTCCTGGAGGTGCGTATTTAGTAAACATCAATGAGAGGAAAGCTCGAGCAGCATTTTAACTTTTTATTGCCGTGTGGTAACCGCCCACGCATTCATTAAACTTATAATTAATTAGTACACAAGTAAATCAACTAGGAGTCCAGGTACTCCTCAGAGGGTTCCCATCTGGGGACAGTTAGGAGGATGGAAGGAGGCGAGGTAGGGACCCCCACCACAACCTCTTAGAAAATGGGGATGGTGCAGGGCTTTCTCCCCAGCGTTCCCGGGCAGGGGTAGCCCCGTCCCGGGGTGCAGGTTGAGGTGCACCTAGGACCGCAGACGTGACGGTCACGGTGCCCGGGCAGCCTGTGTGCAGGGCGACCGGGCTGCCAGCCGCCCAGGCCTCTCTCCTCGCCTTCAAGCCTCTGTCCAGCGCTGCATGGTTTCCTTTTGCTTCGCAGAAAGAAGCCACTTAGGCTCACGGAGTAAATAAGAGTGAGCACGCAGATCCTCCCTGGAGGCAGTTTACTGTCTGTGAAGACGTTAATTAATATGAACGCCCTGTCCTTCCTGCACAGACTGTATGAGGCTGCCGATCTCTTGTTGGGTCTTGATCCTTGGGGCCATGAGCTTCTTTAGGGGAATCAAGTCAGGCCCTGCTGTTCAGCATAAATAAGTTGATTTTGCTCTGGCCAGTGTTTCTCAGTGGTTAGAGCACTAGCCCATACACTGAAGGGTCATAGATTCGGTTCCCGGTCAAGGGCACGTGCTTGGGTTGCACGTGCAGGAGACAACAGGGATTGATATGTCTCTTTCACACCTATGTTTCCCTACCCCCCACCCCCTTTCTACTCTCTCTAAAAAGCAATGGGAAAATGTCCCTGGGTGAAACTAAAATAATAACAATAAGTTGATTTTTCTAAGATTAAGTGCATACCACACAAAGGACTCTGCCGCCCTCCCTGTATTTGGGAAGACCCAGGCTGGAGCGTCCCTGTGGGGAGGCTTGGGGGTTGTTCTGTGCTCACGGCCTTTCCTCATGCTCGGTCCTCACGGCCCCTCTGGCGAAGGGGTGGGCGGCCTTAGCGTCCTCTGACCACGCTGGGGTTAGGAGGAAACCAGTCTTCTCTGGACAGACATTGTTTCAGAAAAACAAGGGCAGGGAGTGACTCCAGCAGGGAGAGGAGGGGGGAGGAGGGAGAGGGGAATTGTGGCGGGGGAGTGCTTGGAGGATGGAGGAGCCAAGGAGAACGGGAGCTGGTGCCAAGGGCAGTCTCTGTTAGGAAAAGTGGCCGTGACCACGGGCTGTGTGTGCAAGTTGTAGCTGATGCTCCCTGCGTGGGAGACACTCAGGAAACAGCCGGGTGTGGGGAGGGGTGGCGGCAGCGGCTGAGGGAGACGCTTATCAAAAATAGGGTCCTTCTTGCTTCCCTGTGTTTGACATTGATTCTAGAGGCTTCAGAACGTCCACAGTGCTTCCATCGGGGCTCAGACAAGAACATTTTGAAGATTTCCTACTTCTTTTTTCTTTTTTCTTTCTTTTTTTTTTTACAGAGAGGAAGAGAGAGGGATAGAGTTAGAAACATCGATGGGAGAGAATCATCGGTCAGCTGCCTCTTGCACACCCCCTAATGGGAATGTGCCCCCAACCAAGATATATGCCCTTGACCGGAATCGAACCCGGGACCTTTCAGTCCGCAGGCTGATGCTCTATCCACTGAGCCAAACCGGTTTTGGCTCCTACTTCTTTCTTGATCCCCCAATCACTACAAAAGACCTAATTACTCCAACCGGAATGAACAGGAAGTACCACCAATGTTCTCTAATTCTCTGTGTCCCCTTGTACTAGTCCAAACAAAAATCACGGCTCCCTCCCCTCCAAAAAGCAAGCTAGGAAAGAGGCATAAAGCTGATAAGACACTGCTTACCTTCCTCATTTTTAAAGGTTCTTTGACGTGGGAGATGGGGAATCGGGAAGTAGCCGTGAGCCGGGTGTTTGGACAAAGGAAGGGACCTACGTGGGCGTGGGCAGGGTGGGGACGCCTTGGCATGGGAGCTGGTATGTCTGGGGCTGCCGGCCCCGTCACATTGGCACTGCATCCACCCCTGACAGTTCATCCCCAAACCCGGGAGGACTGGGCGGGGCCTCTGGCCAGGGCTGAGAACAACACTGGACCCAAATCTTACAAAAGCCTGTTCAACTCCTTAAGGAAAAGCAATCTCTATTTTCCTCGCAGGATGGACGGAGGACACAATTTACGTGCATGCTAGTGACGTGGCTTTGGGCATTTCCAGAAGCAGCTCTGTTTCAGAGGTTTTCCATCTGCTGTAGACATTGAATCTCCGAATGGTCTGTTACACATAATCGCTCCCTGGAAAGGGATGAGAGCCCACCAAGAGTGTGAGTTTTTAGGGAGCCATGTCCCGGGCATAGAGGGCTCTGGTGCAGGGCCAGCCTGTGTGCCTGGGGGCGGCTCAGAGGGGCCTGCTTGGTCGTGGAGGAGAACGGGTCGGACCTGTGCCGCAGAGGCACTGCAGCCTGGCCCTGTTCTGCCGGTGGCCAGGAGGGGGCCAGGGTTGGCTTCCGGCACCAGTCCGGAGGTGCTTGCTGGCTGCCGGCTCACGGCGTGGCCACGGAGTGATGTTTGGTGGCTGCGCTCTGAAGCCCTCCGGTTGGTGTGGGTGACTCCGTCACGGAGACATGTCTGGGTGGTTCCGCACACAGGAACCAGCACTTCCGGGTTGGGAGGAGGAGCTGAGCTCAGGTGAGCCACGCTCTGGCTCTAGAGCGTGCGCATTCGGTGCACACCTCATAGTCACGCGTGTTAAGAGTACAGGAACCTGTGGGCCCAGGCGCCTGCTGCTCACAGGGAAGCCAGGCTGCTGGTGGATGGCAGAAGGCAAAGAGGTGTGTTTACTTAGAGTTGCTAAGAGTCGAATGTTAATGTCTTGTGCTCTAGAAAGCATAACTTGCCAAAGGTATTATTAGGTTAAATATTTATTTATTTATTTACTTTTTTATCCATTCTGGAAACCCTTATCAAATACCCTTTACGTACCTAGTAGTATATTAGGCTCTGGGAATACAATGGTGAGCAAATCAGAACCCCTGTCCTCGTGGGGCTTATGCCTTCCGGGGAGACACACACGTAAGTAGAAAAGTCACACACAGCCGAGACTGGTTTGGCTCAGTGGATAGAGCGTTGGCCTGTGGACTGAAAGGTCCCGGGTTCGATTCTGGTCAAAGGCATGTCCCTGGTGGGAGGGTGTGTGCAGGAGGCAGCTGGTCGATTTCTAGCTCTCTATCCCTATCCTTTTCTCTCTGTAAAAAAAAAAAAAAAATCAATAAAATATATTTAAAAAAAAGAAAAGTCACACACAGGACAAGTATTGGAGGTGTCAGATGTGACCAGAGCCCACAGGAGGCCTGTGCCTTGGACAGGGAACAGAAGGCCTTCCTGGAGGTGGTATCATCTATGTTGTAATCTGAAGGATGAGAAAGAGTTGCTAAGTGCAGGGTGCCGTGTCATGGAGAAAAAGGGAAGAATGCTGGCTGAGGTTGGCATGGGTGAACGCTAGAGCTGGGAGAGGTTAAGGCAAGGTCGTGGCACTGAAACCGGGAGTCGGGGAGCGGGCCCAGACCTGGGCCTGGGAGGGAAATGGCCTTGCTGCAAAAGGCCCCACAACCCCTGGAAGCAGTTCCTTTTCCTGAGGGCAGGGGGAGCCATGCACAGCCTCAGGGGTGTGGCACCAGGTTATGTTTTAGAAAAATGACTTTTCCTATTTGGTGTGAATAGACTGGAGGGGTTTAACCTGAAGGCAGGGAGATGAGTTAGAACAATATTGCCATGAGCTAGGTAGGAAGTGACGGCAGCTCGGAGCAGCATAGGTACAGTGGGGATGGGGAAGAAGTGGAAGGGATTGAAGACATTTCTGAGCTGAAGAAATCTGGTGATGTGTTCTGAGGGGTGAGGGAGAAAGGACTCTAGCTGATGGCCCCTTCCATTGCCTGGGCATTTGGGTGACTGAGGTACTCTTTCCTGGAGCGGGAACAAGCGAGGCAGAGCTTTCTTACTGCCGCTGCTGAGATAAGGAGCAGACCTGGCATGGCCACAGTGAGGGGTGTGTGCCTCGGTGAGGAGCGAGTCGGGAGGCATGTGGATGTGCAGCTATGTGTAGGATTCAGAAGACACTCACTGGGTGTATTTGTTTCAGAATCATCAGCTTATCAATGACCCTTGAAGCCCTGGAAGTGGGTGGGTTTACAAAACAAGAGGGTGTAGAAAGAGAAGAGAGCTCAGAACACAGTTCAGAGGAACCCCAACATATTCTGCCCATTCTCGCCACCCCCAGAACAATCACAACCCAGAGCAAAGGAGAAGGGGTCCCTGGAGGAAAGAGCGGGCCATGGGGTCATGGAAGCCAAAGGAAGAGTTCTCAGAACAAAAATGTCTTAATGCTTTGCGAAGTCTTCCGAGAGGAACCCTAGAAAACGTTCATTGGTCTTAGTGGCATGGGCATCGCTGGTTATCGGAGCAGGCAGCTGTGGTCTGGGATGAATGATGGAAGCAGGAATGAGGTCGTGGACGGCAGAGGAGTGGATACGCTTGGGAAGCAGAGGCTACCTGTGTGGGAAGCTAGGGCTGGCAGGATGGATGGGAGCATTGAAAGGATAATGGGCAAGAAGGTTCAGGAATGCGCAAGGCGGCAGCTGGCAGTGGAAACGTGGGTCTTGAACTGTGGGCTGAATGAAGAAAGGAAGGGCCTGTGAGAGACGTTAGGAAATCCAGGAATGGTTCTGGTGAGAGGAACTGGATGGGAGGACTTGAAGGGTGGGGAGGAGGTTTAAGTTTAATGCTGCAGAGGAGCTGCTCTGACTGTGGGAAAAGGCCGGAGTGTTCTCTAGAAGCACCTCCTGGGGGCGTGGGGACTGTTTAGTTCATGGCACCTGTGTTCAAGTATCCCGGTCCCTTACTTCCATGCCTGACTCCACGCTAACCCTCCATAGAATCGGTGATTTTCAGCCAGTGTGCCGCAAGAATCTTCACAACACGCAATCCCTGTTTAGTCAGGGACACAGGCCTCTTTTCCCTTAGATTGTCAAATTTAAAGAATGACAACAGCCAACACTACAATGGCCATCTGATGCGAATAAATCAAAATTATATCCTTTTTTTGTCAGATCAGCAAAAAAGAAAAATTTTGGTGTAATTAGTTTATGTGTGTCCTGAGATATAAAAAGTTAAAAATGGCTGCCATTTCTCGACTCCCCGCCATCTGGCACTGTGGTAGACACTTTCCATATATTACCTATATATTCTCAGCAACCTTGCCTGGTGGATATTAGGACTAATAGTAGGAGATTTGCATCTGATTCTATAGCTAGTAAGTAAATGGCAGAGCCAGGATCTGAACCCAGTCTTGTCTGGCTTTTCGCTCTATATTTTTTAAACTATAAGCTTCTTGGGGGAAGAAGTGTCTTCTTAAGGCATTTGATGCCTGTGCAGAATGGAACTCAGTAAATGATAGGTGCATAAATGAGAGAGTGAGTGAGGGAGTGGGGAGTGATGCTACAAGCAATCCCTGTACTATCTCCCAAGGGAAGTAAAAGTCCTGCCCCCCAGAGAGAGGAATGGAGGTCAGTGGAAGGGGAAGAACAGAACCGGAAGGTTCTGCAATCGAGTGATGCTAGCTTTGGGGAGAGAGGACAGAGATGTGCCCTCTGGCTCCTGTCTATGGCCAGGGTGCGGGGTGCCTGGGCGTGGCACGAGAGAGTGAACCATAGGGTTTCCCATCAGCTCTGGGGCCAACCTTGGCTGCAGCCCTGACACTCCCGCGGAGGAACTGAGAGGGGAGGTACTGAGGGACCCACACCTACATGGGAGGAAAGAAGAACACAAACCACTAAATGACATTTAGCTTATTTTATTTTTAAAACCCGAGGCTAGGGCTTCCCTCACGCTTTCCTAGAGAATGTAAGGGGGGTATGCGCCTGTGTGCGCGTAAGGCATGGAGGAGCGGGCCAGTGCCCTTCCGTGGTCAGGGCACTCACACCCCTGCATGGTCTTGCTGCTCAGGTCATGCCTGACGGATGCCCCGCCTTCTTTCCCTGGGAGAGGTTCAGATTTGGGGGAAATGGGAAAGGCTGGTAGACAGAGTGCCCTTTGGTTTTAATCTGCCTCAGAGTCCTTTCTCTACCCCCTCCCTAAGAGCAGCTTTCTCCTCAGGGGGTAAAAGTCACTGCCTGATGCCACGTGAAAGCGCCACGTGGCCATCTCTCCTGGCTTGTGAGCTCAGTGCACCTACGTTCACTGTCCCCCTCCCGCTGCCATCCCCAGCTTACCCTCCGGGTGGCAGGGGTGAGGCCTGTGAGCCAGTGCGGCCACCCCTGAGGTCCACACAAGTCCTGGCTGAGGAACATGGCCCCACCCTCAGGATTCCTTGTCAGCCTGTCCCCCACCTGTGAGCACCCACCCACTGTCTCGTTCTGGGGGACAGGGGTGGCAGCGGCAGAGCGCGGCGAGCCCCTGGGGGCCGAGCGAGTTTTAGAGGATCGCAGAGCCTCCCCTCTTTGTGCGACAGATGAGATTGGGGTCTAAAGAGGGAAAACCCGTTATTGAGGCCTTCATCTGCCCATTTGAGTTTCCATCCGGCAAGTGCTCACCAAACACGTGTCGGGCCCACGAGATACGGGGTTTTAGGGAAGAAACGGGGTCCCTGCTCTCAGGTGGCTTTCATGTGGAAGGAGGAGGAGACCAGAAACGCTGACCTCCAAGCGAGCGACTCTCCCTCCCCAGGCCGGTGGTTCAGATCCCAGGCGAGCCTGGGCTTCCCCAGCCTCCTGCGGCAGGAGCCCCCGCCTCAGTGCTGCCCCCTGCGGGTGGAAAAGCTGAGACGGATGAAACGGGATTCCAGTCTACAGACCTGTGGGCAGCAGAGGGGTGGGAGAGGAACAAGCAACTTTTGACCAGACTGAGGAGTCTTTTTTTAAAAAATATATATTTTATTGATTTTTTACAGAGAGAAAGAGAGAGGGATAGAGAGTTAGAAACATCGATGAGAGAGAATCATCGATCAGCCGCCTCCTGCGCCACCCCCACCGGGGATGTGCCCGCAACCAAGGCACATGCCCTTGACTGGAATCGAACCCGGGACCTTTCAGTCTGCAGGCCGACGCTCTGTCCACCGAGCCAAACCAGTTTCGGCAGGAACAAGGAACTTTTGACCAGACAAAGGAGTCTTTTTATTTATTTATTTTTTTAATTTGGTAAAATATACGTATCATATAATTTACACTTTTACCATATTTAAGAGTATATGTGTAACTCAGTAGTATTAAGTACAATCATGTCACTCTCATCACCGTCCATCCCAAACTTTGTACCCGTTAAACAAGAACCCCCTCCCCTGGCCCCCAGACCTGGGCTTGGTAGCAGGCTGTGTCATGGGGACCAGGGTTTGTGGCATGTGCTCGGCTATGGAGAGCTTAACTACAAGTGCCCACGCATCTTTCCATGTGTGACGAGGAAGTGCGGTCCCGTCAATAGCTCCTCAGATGTCTGTGGTGTGCAGAAATATTTTGAAGTAATTTGCAACACCGCCGGTACAGTATGAAAATATCGGTGACCGAGTGGCAAGTACAGGCTCTGTGACTGGTTGGTTGCTTTCATTCCCCGTTGGGGAGAGTGCTGAATCTCGGTTGGAGGAGGGTGGGAATGAAGATGTGATGATTCTTCCTTCGAGCGCACCGCCGTTCTGGACCCTGACCCTGGGCAGGCGAGTGGGGGGTTGGGGGGGTGGACTCTGGGTTAAGTCCCCCAGGGCAGAGCTTGCCCACCCACCCTTTCTGCTGGGAGGACAGCGTGTGGGGCCAGGAGGACTCCATGGCCCACACCCTCCCTGTGCTCAGGCTGTGGAGGGAGGGGAGGCAGGAGCATCGCAGGAACCCCCGCCCCGCCCATCCCCGTCAGGGGGAAGGTGCCCTGTTCTCCCCCAGCCGCCAGCCTGCAGTGTGAGGGGGGCAGGGCCAGTGCCCGCTGGAAGGGTGCCTTCTGGCAGCTTCCCGCTCCCCTCCCACCCCCTTGTCCAAAGGCTCCGTGCAGAAGGAAGCCATATGGTCCTTTGTGGAGCACGCTCTCCCGGGTACAGTCTCTTCCCGGGGAGATGCGGGCCCGGCTCCCCAGTCAGCTGGCCTCCCCTCCCTCCCCGCTGCCTCCTCCCCCACAGCCGCCGGAGAGGGGAAGGTTGTGGGGGCCAGGCTCACCAAGTCGGGGAGCCCTGCCGAGTCAGGACGAGCAAGGGAGTCTTTTAGGATCACCCACCCACACGCTCAGAGAAAACTGTTGAAGTCGAATGTCTCAAAGTCAGACCCCTTTTTAGTATGAATTTGCTGTGTCTCATTCTGAGCACTAATTCCAATTTAATTGCAAGTGGCCTGAAGCCTCTTCAATAGGAGTAACAAATGGTTTGATTTTGTAAACTTCATCAGACTGCATTTTAAATGCGACACAGTAGCCCAACTCGAATGCCAATGAAGCACTGGAGTAGCTCTCTGTTTACTAATTATCCGTTTTTACTCCAAGCCACGCTGGCTGGCTTGTCTGATTAAATCGGATTTGTGGGATAGAGAACAGCTAGCAGAGTTTTCTCTATAGTAAACGAGATTGAAACTATGGGCCGCCTGGCTGCACACTGTAAATTATATTTCCTTTTAAAGGGGACGTGTCTCTTTTATCCCTCGGTCGTCCCTCCTGCATGTTAAACTTTACGGCACAGCCATGCGCCCGCCGCTGCTATGCCCAGCCTCTCCCTCTCCACCTGGAAGCCAGCTCGCGTCTGTCGCTTCCCACCTTCCCCGCTGAAGAACTGGGAAGGAAACGGGTCGCTGCCTCCTATTGGCACCCCCTCCACTCCTTTTCCTTTGCCATCCACCACCCCTCCTCTATCTGGGGGTGAGGTTTCATGATCCCATTGTTCTAAAAGGTGCCTGCGATGGTTTGGGCCCTTAGAATCCATATTGAGCTGGCTGACAGAAAGTTCTAGCAATAAAATGTACGGGGATGCAGGCCAAAACTGGTTTGGCTCAGCGGATAGAGCGTCGGCCTGCGGACTGAAGGGTCCCGGGTTCGATTCCAGTCAGGGGCATGTACCTTGGTTGCGAGCACATCCCCAATGGGGGGTGTGCAGGAGGCAGCTGATCGATGATTCTCATCGATGTTTCTAATTCTCTATCCCTCTCTCTTCCTCTCTGTAAAAACATCAATAAAATATGTAAAAAAAAAAAAAAAGTACAGGGATGTGACAGGCCTGGGTGCCCTTACATCTTTCTTCCGGAAGGACGTGGGGATTGGTGCTATTGGGCGGGGCTGGGTTTGAATTGGTAGTGACAGTGTGGACCGTGAAAAAACAGTTGATTTCTGAAAAATTAAATTTGTTCCTTTGGTCCATCCACAATGAAGTCCTTTCCTCTGAGCAGAGGGTATTAGAATCACCTAGCTTCTACCGGAGGCCCGGCAGGAAGGCCGTGAAATAGCTGCTGGCGGGTGGACCTGGGAGGGTGCTGCCGGACTGGTGCCCACAGGCGAAGCCCGGGCTGGGCGGCCGGTGTGTCTGTCCTCTCCATTCCCTGGCCAGTTTCGAGCTCAGGGGTCAGGCCTAGAGCTCTCTCCTTCCTCTCTCTCTCTCTCTCTCTCTCTCTCTCTCTCTCTCTTCTTAGACAGGTGTGGTCAGCTTGTGCTTAAATGCCGCAGGGGCTTCTAAGACTTGAACTCTGGGAGCTTGACCTGCCCTGCCCTCACTCTTGGTAACCACCTTTGTGCGGGAGCCTTTCATATTTTATTTTGCTTGGAAGGTCCTGCAGAATTAGCCGCGGACGCACGTTCCCCCGTTTGGCCTTTGTGTGCGGTACAGTACAGGAAGGCTGGCGGTGCCTCTGATAGCCTGGTTACCGTGGGAATGAATGTCCGCCACACTCTCAGGCTCGCCGCCCTGCTTTTAATTGTTGACAGTAAAAAGCGTTTAAATGCTGCTTAATTTGTAATCATCTTCGGGGGGGAGGGGGGACGAGGGGGAAGGAGAGGGACCATTAAAATGTCAGTAAATGAGTACGCCTTTCTCTGTGTTTTGCTTTGGCTGTGTTATGTTTATAGGGGCCAGGCTTTCTTTTCATTGCCCAGTGTTTGTCCGATCTTTACGTGGCTCTGAAATCAGTATTTCATTTTATTTTGAATTTCCATCTCCCCAGGCCCACCCTCCTCCCCACCCGGTTCTGCCTCTGTGTCTTTGTCTTGTCTCTGTCTATCCTTATCTGTCCCTTCTCTTCCATGTGCCCCCGTCTGCCTGCACCTCACAGTCCCAGGAACACACTGGGGTTACAGAAATCTTAAGTAAGACCACAGCTTCATTTTCCCAAAGACTCCTCTCCTGGGTCCCAGGTCCTCCCCAGGGGCCTCAGGCTGACTGTGGGTGCTGGTAGAAAATGCCCGGTGCACAGAACCAGAGATGAAAGCCGCCTGCTGGTGCTCAGTGTGCAAGTGAGGAAATTGGAGCGCACCTTCAGGGGGAGCCTCTGTGCCCTCCCACCGCTCAGAACACAAGTGCCTACCAAGCGCCGGGCACAGTGCTAGAGACCTGACCCTGGATTCAGAGGGGCTGGTTTTCGGCTCCCTCTCTATGCCAGCTCATTGGATGTCCTGTCTGTCACCCCGACAGAGA